>JAGVSP010002347.1:0-30941 GCA_022494985.1 Micrasema minimum | reverse complement strand
GCTCACGCGTGAAATTCTGGACCACGTGTGAGGATATATTTACAATTTGATGCCTCAAAGGACTAATTAACAAAGCTTCACCTCGTGCAGGTCCTGATGTGGACACTGCACACTGACGATACATGGATTCTTCACCTCTCTTCAAAATTTCACCTCTACATAAAATTAAATTCTTAACCTCCAAATCACTTCGTTCATCTCAACACTAGCCTGTTTTTTTCTTTAATCTTCGACGTAGAACTTTTAATTGTAAATTCCAGTATGAATGATTCGATGGATGGATTCATTACTTAAGTTTTCAACCTATATTTGCAATTATATCTTTGTTATATCTTGTCAAAATTATAACCTATATACTTACCGTGCCTAACACATCTTCTTAACCTTGTAAACATACTTATATTTTAATTACACACATTGAATTTCTATAGCTTTGTTTTATTTATATTCTGAACTCTGTGGTATTTCAACCCTTGCTTACTTTTATAAATTTTCGTGAGTCTTTTGCTAACTGATTGAGCTATGCAGGTGAGCGTCTGAGGTTGTGGAGCCAATCAGGCAAGCCTCTCACCCTCTACGTTACAGTATGTGCATGAGAGATGTATGAATGTAGAGGAAGCAAAGGAAGTATGTCAGGACAGAGTGGTATGGCGTTCTATCCTCTCTGCCTACCCCTACGGGGGAATGGTGTGATGGTTAGTTAGTTAGTTAGTTTAGAAATTAATCAAAATTAAAAATTAACTACTTAAAACTACGATGAATGCGAGGTGCTTAAAATTAACAAGAAAATATGAAGTTATAAAAAGTCGTGAAAATGGATGGAATGAATCGGCAATTTCTCCGAGCAAGAAGTGCGTGCAATCAGAAACGTAATTCAAGAGTTTCTCGAAACGCGTTTGAATGCGTTCGGTCTCGTACCGGATCTTCGGCTCCTCGTTCGACTCCTGTCGGAGTGCGACGTATGCAGATAAAATATAAAGCTGCTATTAAGCTCCATGACCAAAACTGATCTCTACAGGCTCTATTATCTATATCAAGTTTAGTTATCCGGCCTAAAACATTCCGTCAGCATTTTCTTTACTTGTCTTAAAGGGTTGGAGCACAAGAAAATATTGATTTACTATCCAAGAACATTAATAGGAGCCCAAAGGGTCGGTCAATATAGGGTCTCATATTCCCCACCCACTCAAGTGTTTGGTTAACCTTAGTGAGGAAAGCCTTCATAACGTCCGACAAATTGATCGGGCGGCCAAGAGGGTACCATAAGTTTGAGTACTGGTGCGAACATGATGTAAAATTATACGATTTTACTTCAATAAATTGACTTTGAGGATTTAATACTAGTTTTGTTTTCAGAAGAACATAGTTAAAGATAATGGTATTGTAAAGTTAAACTTTCAAAAAGTAAACCAGTCAGCCAAAATAACAGTAAAATTAATTATTATAGAGTCGTCAATAAACAATTTTATAGCCAAAATGTTTATGTAAGGTCTTCTTATAACAACCAGAACTATTATAGACACTACCTACTAATAACAGGGGTTAAAAATACAGAGAAATTGAAATATTTTTTAACTGTCACACGGTTAGGAACCGGTCACCATTTTACCTGAAATTTAAATATGTGTTAAAATATAAAAAATCTGTTATTTGAAAATTTATTTACACGATTTCAACAAAAATAAAAATTCAAAATTATATTCCAGTAAACATTTTCCATTTCCATTTTTTAAGTACAGCAATAAGAGTAATTTATCATTTTCAGAGATATAATTAAGTATTGTCAAAAATCAGACCTAAAAAATCCCATGAGAATTATGATTAAAATGTTAAACGAACTCAGTAGATTTCAATCAAAATGAGTATTAAATAATATTACGTACGTTTAAGGTTTAACCTTTAAACAATAGAAAATCAGAAATGAAATCTTTAATACAAAATTACGTACAGAAAACCTAACTTGAAACGATTTTAAAACGCCGTTTCATTATTTCATAATGGCGTTTCAGGTGCCCTGAAAGTCAAATTAGATACTTTGTTTCAGCGCCTACTGAAATTCTGATGTTATCAGAGCTTTAAGCTCTTATACAAGTGTCTCCCATCAGGAAAACACTTTCGTGCATCGCCTGGCTAATTGTTATTGCTCACTGATTGTCTTTGTTTATCCTGAATTGTTTATAGAGTTCCTGCTCTTTTATCAGCTAATGGAATGGAGATAAAGTCTCAGGCTTAAGATCGCACGGAATATCTACGAAAAATCACGAATTCAATTCAATTTAGGAACTGAATGAAAATAATCAATTTGTAATTTATTCAAGGAATATAGTTGAAGTCGGAGAAATCTTTTGCTTTTATTAGGGCGAGTTTGCATTTTTATATCTCGCTATTTCACCAAAGGCGTAGGCAGAGAGGATAGAAAGCCACACACACTGTGCTGACACACTTCCCTTGTTTCCTACACATTCATCTATCTTCTCATGCACGCACGCCGATTAATTAATTGAAAAAATATGATAAACAATACAAAAAATTGACTAACTCTCCTACGTCTTTGCTAGTTTATAATCAGTATTGTACAGTATAAATAAATGAAATTTTTTTTAAAATAATCATCACAGAACTCTTATAATTTGTTACTTCGACTCATGGATATGCGGATATGCATCCGAATAAATTATGTCGACTTCAAAAAAATTATCAGACTAAAAGTTTTCAGTTATTCAATACAAAATATTTTTTTTATCAAGGTTTCGCGTAAGATCGCAAATGCTTGAATGTATTGCTTATTTTTCCTGGAATCGCTGTTGCTAATGAAAAAAGCGAACTATTGTTTGTCAAAGATTACAGAAAATAAAATTTGGGCAGCAATGGCCAAGTAATAATATTTAATTATTTCATAATATATCACGATTGGTTTGCATACAAATGGTAGGGTAGAATTTTAGTAACATGATAATTTATGGATATTGGGATGCCAGAAGACGGAAAAAGGTTTGGTGATTTTATCGAGAACTTATTATCCGCACAAAGAAATGAGACTTAAAGGAAACGAAGAACAAAAGGTTTCTTATTTTCACAGTTCTCCATACTTTTCCGTACAATAAATATATTATTATACAAAGCAATTGTCCCAGGATAATACATACATTACTAGAAATTGAAGTTTCATATCTACATACATGCCTAAATTGGTGTCTTTAACCCAGGTTTCCTGATATTAGAAGGGTTTTCATTTTTTATCAGATTGAATCAAATGTTTAGTGCTGACTCCATTGATTGAAGCACATTTTTAGTGAATGTAAGCCCGTAGTTATTGTTGTTACAAAAAACTAATTGTTTTTGAAGAATTATGTTTTTTTTTAAAATTTGTTTATGTAATTTAATATAATAAGTGCTTATCAAAAAAGGCTAAATTGGCAGATCATAATGGAGTTCTGGTACCAACCCTTATGTGTGGTAGTGAAGCGTGGTGTTGGAAAAAGAAGGACGAAAGTAGATTGAATGCAGTTGAAATGCGATCTCTCAGGCGAATGTGTGGTAAGACTATGTATGATAGGTGTACAAATGTCAAAATTAGAGCAGAGTGCAAGGCTGAGATAAGCATTATCGACAAAATGAAGAAAGGACTTTTACGATGGTTCGGTCATGTAGAGCGAATGGATGTGTCTGGATGTAGAAATCGAGGAAGCCGAGAAAGACATGGCATGATCAAGTAAAACAAGTGCTTGAAAGTGGCATGTAAGAAGTCGGAATAATCGACGTGCGTGCATGAGAAATGTATGAATGTGAAGGAAGCAAGAGAAGTGTGCCAGGACAGAGTGATGTGTGGCGTTCTATCATCTCTGCCTACCCCTTCGGGAAATGGCGTGATGGTTAGTTAGTTAGTTAGTTAGTTATTTATATGGCAAGAACCTATAATTTTATTTATTGAAATCTCAGTTTTAAATAAAATTTTATAAGAACTACGGTTAGTATAAATTCTTGGAAAATACTATTTCAGAATTGTCGTTTTGCGTAAATGTATTTTTCTCCTACATGTGAATCCAATTTCTGTTAGAAACGAAAACGTTTGAAGTTTTACAAAAGATTGTCTGACTTGCAAATTACATAGATTTTCTGCCTTGGTTATTTACTTGTCAGAAACTGCGTACAAAACTAAAATCAATATATCTTGTGCTTTAAGGGGCGTACCGAGGCTAGAAAAAAAAACGTGTTTTGCCCTTACGTACTTAATATGGACCATGTTAGCGGCTCATACAAATGTGGCCGAAAAATGTGATTTTTGTATTTTTGGTTTTTAAGTTGTCCTAAAAAATTAAAAAAAGCTTTTTACGGTTTTTATGTCATCGAACTTACACATTTAAAATGTTTTTTCACTGGGAAAATAAGTTTGAAGCATTACGTAATAATTTTTCGAAAATTTTGTGACAGTCAAGTAATCAGGAATATTATTTTGAAAATACTAACATTTCTAATGCTGGCCTCAGGTGAAGCTAGAAAGATCAGAAGAGCCTAAAATAACAGACTTTTTAGTTTTGAAAATAGGAAGAATTATTGGTTTCATGTGGTTTGACTCTAAAAAAAAAAATACAAATGGTAAGCCAACGGATGCAGCAACTATTCTAAGGGTCAATTTTAAACGGACATGAAGAAAATAGTAAGAATTGACGTTGTAGGATACTGTTATCGAAAATCTCGACTCATAAAAACTGTATGCATGAAATAATTATATGAATAAAAGGATTTTAACCTCAAAATTCTTCCTTGTTATCATCATTCCATATCTCTGATTTCTTCGTAGGGTATATGGAGTAAGTCACACCATACAGATCAACGTGATGTAGTTCTTACGTATACTGGAGACGAGACGGTCAACAGTATCCAGGGCGTCGCGTCTCGCTGTGCGTTGTTTTTTTTTTAACAATCCAAAATAATTATAGCCAAAGTTTTTTTTTATGTCGTTTTCTACCTACACCCTTAAGTTTTTGCTGCTTGCGAAAAGTAACGTTACACTGTTTTTGAACAATTCGTAATATTAGACGTATTTTTGTCAGAGAGATTTAATCTATCTATTGAGGCCAGGGTAATCTACAATAAACTCAAGGATTTGTTTTATATTCTTAAGATAAAAACGTAAGTGAATAAGTAGGTAGGTACTCTATGAAATAAAAATATTATGACAATAGCTTAAAAAAAATAATTGAAAAAAAAATCCTTATTTTATGCCGCTTGATACAACATAGATTTGGGTTCGGTTGTTGGTGAGAATACACAATTTTGAAAGCGGGCTTTTTCAAAATTATGAATTGTAAGAAAAAAATTAAAACAAGGAGCCTTTACTTTTTAAAGGTTGTTATAAAAAAAAAAACGAGCGCGTAAAACTCATCATAAAGATACCAGCAAAAAGCTTTTATTTTATCATTTTACGTTTTTGCAGCAAAAAAAAAACTAAATTATGATATACCAAAGTATGTTTTTTCATGCTTCGGTACTACAATGGTAATTACTTTAAAGCAAACTATTGAGGATTAATACATGAATCTCCATCTGCAATCACACTGCATAGATTGATAAAAAAAACTGCTTTTGTATGTTCTACCCAAAGGCAGAGCTATGTATTACAGGGTTAATTCTGTTACAAATGCATATAGTTGACGAACAATATATATGGAAATCACTCACCAAGTGCTGAGATCAAATCAGTCCAGGAAGAGATAGATAGATTTGACAAATCCACCTCACTTCATAGCAACACACGTTCTCAATCATACAATGTTTATAATATTATAAAAAGTCAAATGTTTCTTTTTACAAACAAATAATAAAAATGATCATTTTAAAAGCATTTTATCCGTGTACATTTTTCTTCATGTAAAAACAATTTATAATAATCTAATAAAAAAATAAAATCGACTATTACCTACTTTAAGTAAAATTTACAATTTATTGTTGTCCAACAAACAAGATTTAAATTTCAAACAATTGAAATACCTGTTTACATTGTCGAATAAAATCATTGTTATCGAAGTTTAAACACAAATCTTTTGTATTTCGCTTCAAGCTCCTGAAGTGAAAATAATGACTGATTGAAGTTCATTAAAAACGAAATTTAATTGTAGCCTCGGGTTTGTGTGACGTCATGATGATAATTAATAAGAATCTTATTAATTAAGACTCAGGTTGCCTTAATAATTGCCAATAAAATGAAGTAGGTACCTACCTACAACCGTAAATGTCAAGGGTTATACTGGATTTTTTAATGTGATAAAAAAGTACTCACAAAAAAAACTGATTTAAAAACTTTTTTTTCATATAAATATGAACTGTTCTGTACTGTTGTACATACATTATCTTTCTATTTCTCAAAACATTTACTTTGTAAATATCGTTCTTTTTCTTAAGTGTATGGGTATTGTAAAGTTTCTTTTTTAGTTTATAAGTATAACTTCATAAATAAATAATAAGCATGCAGTGTAATTTAATAAATATGAAGATGCAAGAAGAAGGTGTTTGTATGTTTATTATTATTAGTTTTATGTATCTCTGTTGAATAACCTAAAAATAATAAATGTTCTAATGGAATACCCCCCAAGTACTATTAAATCTTAAATATAAATTTAGATATCATAAATTTCCTACCCGAACTCCTTAAGACTTCATCAAGGTTAGAGAAAATACAGCTTTTACAAATGGGTAAAAAAGCACGCATTTATGCAAAAATTTGAGCCAATTCCTTTTAAATTATTAACAGTACAATAACAGTCAAAGATTTGTAATACAATCTTACGTTAAGATCAATTTTAAAGTAGCTGAACTACCGTTTTTCAGAAAAACCGAGTTTACTTTTCCAATAAACAAATAATTTATCTTTAATACGATATTTTAATTTTTTATGTGGATTTTTTTCTGTTTTTGCGTATTTTTACTTACTGGAGGAAACTTTATGGTGAATTTGCCAGTTTTTTTTTAACGTAAAAATTAAATTACGAACGCTTAAAAAAATGTTAATTTTAGTGCAGCACATAATTTTTTTAATTAATCAGGCGGCTTCTGTAGCGTAATGAATAGGTCGCTGCACGCTGGATGACACGGAAATTCCGGGCTTTTATGACGTTTTTATGACGCTAATCATTAAAATATCTCATATAATTTACCGGTTGCCGTCATATACGCGTCATAAAAGCGATATTTTACATCTTTGTACTTAGGTGATCGCAGTGCTGGCCTAAAATAAAACAATAAAAATTAAATATTAGACAAAAAGTTCAAAATCAAATATTTTTATAGTTTGTTTTCCTACTTTTGATAAGTATTATTCTTTTAAAGAAGTTGATTGGGTTTTTCTTTTGTAATAAATAAATAATTAATTTAAAAATAAAGGATATTATGATAAGTTCATTTTATGTTTTATCTGTTTGGTTGTGTTAAAAACTTAAAGTATTATTTTCATCAAAAATAAAACTGACGCCATTCCTTGTATTGTGTTAATTCAAAAAGGGAAATAAATTACGTTCTTTGAAGTGTAAAATGTATAAATTCGAAAAAAACAAAATAAAAGAATTATTGCAGGAAACTTAAGTCGTAAAACAAATGTCGTTTTCTTAAAAGGTTGGGCCTGAATTGTGTCGGCAATATTAAAATACCCGTTTTCATTACAATCACGTAATATCTTGATAAAATGTATTTTTTTCTGTGCCATTTAACCGATTTATGATCTTTTTATTATGTACGAAAGTATTGCCATGGTTTACATGTGCGTTATCGTGCAAATAAAATAAAAGTATTCTGTGATTACATCGAAAAAACAATATTCAGAAAGGAACTAACAACAACTGACCATTACAAAAAAAAACATTTTTTTTGCGAAAAATTAATGCTTATAAAGAGTTCAAGCCATAGTGGTGGAATGGGGATGTGCATTAATAAAAGCTAGCGGTTTCTTGATAAAGTTTCAAACCATCGCTATTTGTCAATCGGATATTTAATGAGCGTGATACGACAACTTAAAGTGTGATTTTTGTAAAAATTAATTGATCGATGATGTCACCAAATGCATTTCTAACTAAGCCCAAACTTAATAAATCTTATCTCCAACATTTTGTTGTAGTTAAGTGTGTACTAATACTTGAAGACAAAAACTGGAGTTCACCTATTACGGGCTAACAATAACAATTTGCCATCTCAACAGGGGCGAGAAATTTGGAAAGGAATATGGATATCTAGGCGATTACAAGACTTATAACCTGTCATTAGCTGAGATAAATTGTCATTTGATGTATTACAACATTCCTTTTTCCGCATAGTATTTGATATCCACATCTGCCAATCATCACGACTTGTATATATGCAGTAAAATGGCGCGACGCTTCACATGTGAACACTCTCTGTCATTAATTGAGAAAATTGCTAAGCATTTTAGCAGGAACCTTTATGATTGCAAGTGAGATTCATACCGAATTATATCAGCTACTAGGAAACACCTGAAGATGACTCTTCAGTTCGTTATGCTTATAACTTTTAACGGCTAATTTTTAAAAACAACATTTTTAGTGGCGATAATTGGCAGATATGGATATCAAATATTAGGTGATATGGGGAATGTTGTAATACACCAAGTGGCCACTTAACCCAGACAAAAAATACATCATAAGTCTTTTAAACGCTTAGGTAATCCATATTCGTTTCCAGAGTTTCCTTGTCTCTGTTGCGATATCAATAATATTACTAAAAACTAGTTTAAATGGAGCAAATCGAAGGTATTATACGTTTATTATCCTCATCTGCAAAACCAGTCGTTTTGACAAGTGATGTTTGTGTAAAAATGCCTTCAATTAACTGTAAAATTAATTATAATAAGTCGATTCTCCAAATCAATATTTCACTTTAAACCTGTAATGCTCCAAACAAATAAACGCATTAAAATCTTCGTGAGTAAGCAGCACTATATTTTCTCTTACAAAGAAAAGCTTTCGGTCGAAAAGACAAAGTACTTTTAATAATTTATAAGCTACATAAATATACGAAGCTTTGTTTTACAAAAAAAAATACTGTTCTACGTAGTACATATTTCAATTCAACGAGGTTTTAGATTTAGTAAAGAGGTTTTCCGAAGGCTTTATTTTGTATTAATAGCATTTGCAGTAGGTACCTAATTAACAGTATCTTTGCACCTTTTTGTTTTTGAGTAACATACCTATTTTTTTCTTATTTGTTTAAATTATTTTTATACCAAAAAAAAGTTTTTTCTTCTTTGGTATCTTGTAATGTTTTTAAATTAAATCTCTATACAACGTTTTTGGGCGTGTTCAAATACTTGTACACAAATCTGGATTTTATCCCAAGACGGGAGTAGGTATATATTTTATTTTATATCCCTACAGAGATGATGTAGATTTTTTTCCAAATTCAGGAATGTTGATATTCGAGCGTTTACAGGGCTTATGACCTGTCATTGGCTGGGTTTAGTGAATGTTGTAGTTGTAAGGGAATGTGGTAGTCCCTAAATAAAGTGGCCACTTAACCCAGCCAATGACAGGTCATAAGCCCTGTTAACGCTCGAATATCTACATTCCTGAATTTAGAAAAAAAACTACCTCATCTCCGTAGGGATATAAAATAAATTTTTATAGTTTATCAGATCATTCTGTAGTTTTTTTAAAAAGTAGATAAAATATTTTTAAACTATTATTCTTACTATGAAATCCCTATACAAGGATCCAACTTATAGTTTCAAAATTGATATTTTTAGTTTCTAAATTGTTCTCAAATAAAAAGTAAAAAGGGAGAATTTTTTCTTATTCAGTTTATACCGATAGCGTGCTAAAATAAAAAAAATAAAAGGAAAAAAATTGAACCTACATATATTTTTGAAATACAATACAAAATGAAGACGATCAAAATAAATTTTCAGGTGGAAACAGAGAGGGAAAATATCGTAATGAACAAACGCGGAAATGTATTTACAAACAGCGTCAAAATCTTAAACATTCTAATAATTTATAGCAGTGCTTAATATCTAAGAAAACAAATCAATATCAAATAAAGTGAGATGACAAAGTGACGACCTTAAATTTGTTTATCGTCCAAACAAAATAATGTCGCCTACCAAGTCTTAAAATTTATAGAGCAATTGTTTTGTTTACTCTTCTTGTTAAAAGCTTTCCTTTATTGATTAACATTGGTGAGTTTCCCATGTTATTAAATGTAGTATTAGTGTAATGACCATCCATTTCATACAACAAGAAGCTTTCATGATTTATTTAAGGGTTGTTTACTTAACTGCCTTAATTTACGACACTTTGCTACTATAGGGTGGTAAAAACAAACGCTTTTGTTATATTCAATATATGGCTATAGTTTGATAAAATGGAAATGGATACTTGTGGAAAAAAGCACCAAGAAAGATGTGTTAACCTGTAAATATTTTTTGAGCTTACAGGTTTGATAAATTAACAATGCATGTAGGTGGTGTGGATTTTCCGTAAATGTTTCACTGTGGTTCCTTGACTGGTAGTAAAGCGCAAGACTGATTATCTTAAACTCATGTGGCGGAAGAAATACGTCACGCGTGCGACGGCGACGCGGGACGAAACAAAATCTACCGAACTCCGCCGAACGCTACCGAACAACGACGAGAACCATTTTAACCTTCATCGTGACTCCAGGTTACTTTTGTACAAATTTCTTGCCGCCAAATTGCGTGCCAATCAAAATTCATTTCGTACTTTTATATTTTCAAAACTCTTGTCAATCTTAGTTTAATTTGTTTTCATTGTATTTCATTTCATGTAACTTCTGTGTAATATAAATGTGCACTAAAAACTGTTAGTACTCTTTCATTTCTCTCTGTGCACTCCACAAAAAGCAACCACACATAAAGAGGTACCATACTTACGTAATAAATGAGGAAGATGTTCATGCATATCGAGTAGGAAAGAAAATAAAGAGAGTACCTGCTTACCTACAGAAGAGACAAATCTATGTGAAAAGTATGTGTAGGTAAAACCTTTTTAACTGTTATATATTTGTGGGAGCGTTTTTTGTTTGACAACACAGGATATTATAACGTATGTATACTTATACTGTATAGTACATCACAAGAATAAGGAGATAGGTACTATACACACGTTAAAGATTAATTGATCTGTAGATAATTTAGTAGAAGGTGTGATGTTGTTTTCGTGGGGGTGGATGATAAAGTATGTCAAAAAATATTACGTTAAAACGTAAAAACTTTCCTATTTTTAGTGCAATAGGAGTCCAAGTACGTATTATTCAACTAGTCAGGACGACAAGTAATAAATAAACACGCCAAACATGTTATTTAAAATGTTTAGTCCATTAGGTGTACTACTGCGCCACCAAAACATTTTGTACATATCTCATGACATGAAGAAAGTCTGCTCGCGTGAAGTGGGTATCACATTAAACTAAGTGGGGGTCCATATGAAATAGTTAATGATAAATGTGGATTTAATATTATAATATACGTAAGTGCTACTTTTGGACTGGCGCGAAGCGTAAGACTAATCATCTTGCCTCCATGTAACAATCTTATATGAAATTCACGCATTTGAGTACGATACACGCATCAAAAAGTATAAGAAAAGGTTACCATTCGTTATATGTTATTGTATAAGACAACGTAGTTTTTGGAAAATTAATACAAATATTTGTAACCAATAACAGGTATTACACCCATGCTGGGCTGATATCAGATATTATTGATTATCCCAACAGAGACGAGAGAAACTCTGAAACGTAAGTGGGTTATCTAAGGCGTTTACCAGAGGGCTTATGACCTGTCATTGGCTGGGTAAGTGGCACTACGTACTACAACATTCCCCATTCCGCCCATCATCTGATAACCATAAATACATAAATTTGGAACTAGACTTTATATATTGCTATCTTCTTACGTCATTCCGCTTTACAGAATTAGATTCTATGCTGCTCGTCATATTTTGATAAATTGCAAAGCATTTTCTTGGCAATCAACTTTTCTTAGATGTCGGTAGAGGCCCTACCCGGGCTTTATTACTCTACTCTAGAAAAAACGACTGAAGAGTCTCTCATGGTGGTTCCAATGATGGGCGGAATGGGGAATCTTGTAGTACGTCAATGTGGCCGCTTAACCGCAGCCAATACATGTTTATCGTCCAAACAAAATAATGTCGCCAAACCAAGTCTTAAAATTTATAGAGCAATTGTTTTGTTTACTTTCTTGTTAAAAGCTTTTCCTTTATTGATTAACATTGGTGAGATTCCCATGTTATTAAATGTAGTATTAGTGTAATGACCATCTATTTCATACAACAAGAAGCTTTCATGATTTATTTAAAGGGTTGTTTACTTAACTGCCTTAATTTACGACACTTTGCTACTATAGGGTGGTAAAAACAAACGCTTTTGTTATATTCAATATATGGCTACAGTTTGATAAAATGGAAATGGATACTTGTGGAAAAAGCACCAAGAAAGATGTGTTAACATGTGAATATTTTAGGAGCTTACAGGTTTGATAAATTAACAATGCATGTAGGTGGTGTGGATTTTCCGTAAATGTTTCACTGTGGTCCCTTGGACTGGTAGTAAAGCGCAAGACTGATTATCTTAAACTCATGTGGCGGAAGAAATACGTCACGCGTGCGACGCGGGACGAAACAAAATCTACCGAACTCCGCCGAACGCTACCGAACAACGACGAGAACCATTTTAACCTTCATCGTGACTCCAGGTTACTTTTGTACAAATTTCTTTGCGCCAAATTGCGTGCCAATCTAAATTCATTTCGTACTTTTCTATTTTCATAACTCATGTCAATCTTAGTTTAATTAGTTAAGTTTTCATTTCATGTAACTTCTGTGTAATAAATGTGCACTAAAAACTGTAAGTACTCTTTCATTTTTCTCTGTGCACTCCACAAAAAGCAACCACACATAAAGAGGTACCTTACTTACGTAATAAATGAGGATGATGTTCATGCATATCGAGTAGGAAAGAAAATAAAGACAGTTCCTGCTTACCTACAGAAGAGACAAATCTATGTGAAAAGTATGTGTAGGTAAAACCGTTTTTAATTAATCATTTGAAAAATATGTGAATGCTACAAATGAATGCACCTCAAACTGTTATATATTTGTGGGAGCGTTTTTGTGTTTGACAACACAGGATATTATTATGTATGTATACTTATACTGTATAGTACATCACAAGAATAAGGAGATAGGTACTATACACACGTTAAAGATTAATTGATCTGTAATCAGTCTAACACATTTAGTGTTTGTAATCCAAGTGTGTGAAGTCAGGCAGCTAAGATGAATTTCGCAGTCGTTTAAACATTTAACCATTTAACTGGGGTGTCGCGAATATTACAGGGGGTAGTAATATAACTAGAGTAGATGGTATGAGGTTGTTTTGGTGGGGGTGGGATGTAAAGGCTGTCAAAAATATTACGGTAAAACGTAAAAACTATTTTTAGTGCAATATGAGTCCAAGTACGTATTATTACTAATAGTCAGGACTACAAGTAAAAATAAAAACGCAACACTTTTTTTAAAATTTTTAATCCATTAGGTACACTACGGCGCCACCAAAACTTTTTTGTACATCATAATATCTCTGGATATGAAAGAAAGTCTGCCTCGCAGTGTAGTGGGTATCACATTAAACTAAGTGCGGGGTCAATATGAAATATTTATTTAAATGTGGTTTTTAATATTAAATTTCGTATGTGATACTTTGGACTGGCGCTGAAGCGTAAGACTAATCATCTTGCCTACATGTAACAATCTTATCGAAATTCACGCATTTGGAGTACCGATACAGCGCATCAAAAGTAGTAAGAAAGGTGACCATTCGTTAATGTATTGTATATGACAACGTTTTTGAAAATTAATACAAATATTTGTAGACAAATTACTGGATTACACCCATGCTGGGCTGATATCAGATATTATTGATATCCCAACAGAGGCAGAAAAACTCTGGAAACGAATGTGGGTTATCTAGGCGTTTACAGGGCTTATGGCCTGTCATTGGCTGGGTTAAGTGGCCACTTGACGTACTACAGCATTCCCCATTCCGCCCATCATCTGATAACCATATATGACAAATTTTGGAACTACTATACAATATATTGAAATCGTCTTCGTCATTCCGCTTTACAGAATTGATTCTATGCTGGTGTCATCTGTTGAGAAGATTGCAAAGCATTTTTTTTTTGGCAATCATCTTTTATTAGATGTAGGTAAGGCCCTACCGAGCTTTATTACTTACTCTAGAAGACCACTGAAGATGTCTCTCAGGTTATCAGATGATGGGCGGAATGGGGAATGTTGTAGTACGTCAAGTGGCCACTTAACCTAGCCAATGACAGGTCATAAGCCCTGTAAACGCCTAGATAACCCACATTCGTTTCCAGAATTTCTCTGTCTCTGTTAGGATATCAATAGTATTGTATATATTTTAATTGTTTTGTAAACAGCGCATTTTGTTAGTTATTTAAATGGTGTTTTAACCGGGTTAGCTGTAACCACCACCCGCCACGGGGGTGGGCTGGCAGTGGGTGCTGGTGGGTTTGTTGTGTGTGGTGGGGGTGGTAGGCTCCCAGGGTGGTTGGAAATTGGGAGATCGTGTTTCACGGGACTTGGGTGTGATTGGATTAGTGGTTGGTTAAAGCGTCATCTAACCCCCGCGACTGCCGCTAGGGTAGGGTCACCACACGTAAAAACTGTCGAAAATTCCACACTGGAATTTACGATTTTTTTACATTCAAATTTGATGTATTTCTTTAAAAAAATTCATTGATATTTTTTCGATATCCGCAGGGGGTCAATATAAAATACATTTATTTTAATGTGGTTTTCACCTAAAATGTTTCATATGCCTTATATTGGCTCTGAAGCGTAAGACTGATCATCTTGTCTTCATGTATGGCTCTTTGAGCCTAAAATTATGAAAAAATAAAACAAATACTATTCAATATTATTTTAAGTGCAGCGCGGAACCAACAAAAAAATTCTTTACTCAGCCAAAACAATACAGAAAAAGTGAAGGATTTTTAGAATTAACACAGCAATAAAGAAAAATAAAAAATTTTTTCGTAACTATTTCAATTTTGAATGAAATGTTTTAAAAATTGAGTATATCATAAGAACTCAAATGCTTTTTTTTAAATAAAAAAACTGTTTGGTGGCAACTGACAAAAAGATTTTAAATTAAACTTTGAAATATTTTCTCTTCTCCTTTTATTCTAGTATAACACAAATACCTTTTCTTTGTATTTTCATTCGTCCCCATTATGGGCCGCTACTGTGCTCAACTTTTGGTAACCCTACACTTTGGTGAAATGAAAAACGAAGTGGCTAATGATTTCGGAACGATAAATTAATAAACTTTAATTTTCTGCTTAGAAGACATGACTTGAGAAGTTTATCACATATTAATTAAATTCACTTCTAAATTGTATTAACTCGCTTATAAGGGTTGACGGAACTTGAATATCGAGTTTAAGTGACAACTTATTACAAATTAATGCTTGCATGCTTGATAACGAGAAATTATAGGTTAGTTTATTGCTTATTGTAATATAATTTAAGTAACTAACTAACTAGTTAACCATTATGCCATTTCCCCGTAGGGGTAGGCAGAGAGGATAGAACGCCATACAACTCTGTCCTGACAGACTTCCTTTGCTTCCTCTACATTTATACATCTTTTAATGCACATACGCTAATTTTTCCGACTTTTCACATGACCACTTTCAAGTACTTGACGTACTTGGTCATGCCATGTCTTTCTCGGCCTTCCCCGGCTTCTACAATCAGGCACACTTGCATTTAAACTTCTTTTAGCCGTTCTTTCATCACTTATTCGCTCCACATGACCAAACTATCGTAAAAGCCCTTTCTTAATTTTGTCGATAATGCTTATCTCAGCCTTGCACTCTCCTCTAATTTCGACATTTGTACACCTATCATACATAGTCTTACCACACAGAGATCGCATTTCAACAGCATTCAGTCTACTTTCATCCTTCTTTTTCCAACACCACGCTTCACTACCATACATAAGAACCAGAACCAGTTGGTACCAGAACTCCGTTGTGTACTGCCAATTTTGCTTCTTTCTATAAGTTCTTAATATAATTTAGATTTTGATAAAATAAGTTGGCTCATTTACAAAGTCATGCATGATGCCGCTCCAGAGTATTTGAAGGAGCTTTGCATTCCAGATAAACTAGCCGATTTGCAATCAGCGCACTAAATTTGGTGAGCGTGCTTTTGCGGTTGCGGGCCCTATGGCTTGGAATGCTCACTGCTCATCCCCAGAAGTGCGCAACTGCAAGAGTGAAGTGGTGTTTAGAAAGAATCTTAAGACCCATTTGTTCTTTAAATCTTTTGATTAGTGTATTTTTTACTTACACAGTAAGTTTCGTTCACCTTAAGTAAATCACGTTAAATTCAATATTTAAAGCGCTCTTTAGGTATATTTATACGAAAACGGCGCTACATAAGGTAAACGTAGTAATAATTATAGTAAATAAAGTAGACAAAAAAGTACAATCTTACCTTAAATCTCCTTTTTGTAATGTTATTTCTTCGAACACGATTCGTATTCTTTCTTTTAACCTGTAAAAATATTTTTTAAATTAGAGAGGGGACATCTATGTTTTACAACTCTTTGTTTCACATTTTAATACATCATCATAGTCATAACATAATCGCTCCATATGTGGAGCATATGGATTCCACAAACTGCCTCCAAACTAAGCGATCGGCCGCCAGCTCCCGTGCATCCTCCCAAGTCAGGTCCACGTCCCGCAGCTCTGACGCGAACCGCCGACGGATTGTTAACAGTTTACGTCCAGGACGCCGAGAGCCTGATGACTTGTAAAATAGGCAAATATGGCTAAGGCTTTTGGGAGACATACGTAATACGCAGTATATGGCCTAGCCAGCCGAAACGCCTTCGCGGATGAAAATAGATAACAAGGGTTTGCTGCGTCTGTTGCCTCACCTCTGTGTTCCTTAAGCCACTGCACACCTAATATTCTTCTCTAAACTCAGAAACCTAGCTATTTTGGGCCCTAGCTAGGTGCTTTTTAATACGTTAACATTTTTTTGTTAATTGATTCGGCATTTACTTCGTAACACTTCATAATGAATTATGATTAAATAAAACGATGTTTATGTGTTACTATTGGTCCAATATGTGTTACTTTTACTTTTCAATCGTAACACATAACATCATTTTATTTAATCACTACGTGAATTGATTAAGGCTCTCGGGAGGCATACGTAGTATATGGCCTAGCCAGCCGAAACGCCTTCGCCGGATGACAGTAGATACCAAGGGTTGCTGTGTCCGTTGCCTCACCTCTGTGTTCCTTACGAGAGCCTTAACCATGCTTGCCTATTTTACAAGCCATCAGGTTCTCGGCGTCCTGGTCGTCCACTGTTGACGATTCGTCGTCAGTTTGCGTCAGAGCTGCGGGACGTGGACTTGACTTGGGAGGATGCACGGGAGCTGGCGGCCGATCGCTTAGCCTGGAGGCAGTTTGTGGATTCCATATGCTCCACATATAGGGAGCGGATATGGTATAATGAATGAATAATGAATGAATTGATTAAAAATGTCTTGAAGGAACAGTTTTTGTAAAACTATAAAAAACCATAATATTCTTGATATTATTTTTAACACTCTTACCTAGCTCTGAATCTGTAAGTGCAGCGGACATTCTTGGGATAGCTGGAAGGGTACCTCGGGCTGTAGAAGCGGCCCTGGGGGCTGGAGTGTTCTGCAGACAAGAACTGGAAGTCGCAAGCTGTGTCCGCTACCTTCTGGCCCTCAGTCTGGAAGAGTTCTGGAACAAGACATCAAGTTCAAGTTAATTTTTCAAATAAAAAAATATTAAAAAATTCTAACTCAATGTTTGTAGCACTCACTTTGTAGTTTTCCATAATTATGAAATTAAACAACTTTTGTTTTAAACTACTTTTTTTTAAATTATTTAACACTTTTATCATTTTAACTTTTTTATCATTTTAAATTTGGTTACTTATTTCTTTTATTTTAGAGGTTGTTACTTTTAATGTTATTATTATTAATAAACAGGATAAATTAATAACTAATACATTTATTGTAACGAAAACATAATGTACCTACTACCCACATTTCAAAGATACTAACTAATATTCAGTAAATAGCATAATGTAGTATTTCTGTAAATAACCCTGGATAGTTTAAATATTTAAGCGTTTTAAAAAAATAAACTAAAAAATAAAATTGTTTGAAAAGAAGAATTAGTTCAACGTCTGTTCTCATAAATCTGTCAGCTTTGTATTTATAAGTGTCTACACCCCAATGCACCGATCATGTTTTCCTCCCCCGACTTCATTCCTCTCTCCACCCCTTATCCCAGTACCTGGCCAACCACTTCAACATTTTTAGTTAGCGACTTATTACTTAATTTTAAATTATTATTATACAAATCCCTGATGAAGGAGTAGTGTCTCCGAAACCGGTTGGAGTGTTAAATAATAAAAAAAAAGTAGTTTAAAACAAAAGTTGTTTAATTTCATAATAAAAAAATTCCACTAACCATGTGGTTATCAGTGGATAACCACATGGTTAGTGGTTTGGAATGCAAAAATATTGTTTTGTAAATTCTAAATTTGTGAAATCCAAACTTGGTTCTATTATACTAATTATGTAAATATTCAGTTACGTTTAGTACTACAATGTGTTATGTATGTACAATACTACAATGCCCTGACTCGACACGGACTATCTAGTGAGTCGGGGCCAGATCATTGGCATGGATCTCTACTGATTGAGTCGCCATCCCATTTATTGTGATTATGTGAAATGTAATAAATACATAAATAAAATAAAATACCACACGAACAGAAATCGTGCATAGGAGTTAAAGTAATAGTCATAAATTAAATTAACCAATTTCCGATGGCCCGTATTATATTACCGAAATGGCGCTTAAGTAGCTTCCACATTAAAACGCACTTAAATTATTATTTGTGGTCAGAATACAGTGATATTTCATCCCTAATAATGAAATTATGTTCAATTCCTGGCAGGAAATTGAACGATCAATTGGTTCGGATTGGTTCAGTCACCTAATGTTCTTTCTGCGGACTTTTATTCGATAACTGTGTGAACAATGAAATTCAATGAAAATATTGGTTCTGGCGTAGATTAAAAAAAACAAGATAATGTGTAGGTACAAAGTTTAACATGGCATAGTATTTTGTGGACAGTAATAACCAAATTAACTATTGGTAGTTATTGTGATCTATTTATATTGTATTATGTACCATAATATTATACATACATGGATACAATATTATAATATATTTATTTTCTTGTATTGTTTTCTTTTGTGGAGACACTGACTTTGTAATTCATTTTTGACGTGATAACGTCTAATAAATCGACGAACGCCGGCTGAACACACAAAAAAGCATGACTCATTGTCACGTTCCGCCTGAGCCGAGTGTGCAAGCGAGAGCGCAGAACAAGCGATAGAGAGGCACGATCGGCCTAAGCGTTCGGTTTTGTGACACATCTATCTCTCTTCCACTCCATCGGCAGATGCGTCATCACAGAATTTTACTGTTTGAAGTGCGTGTCCACAAAGTCGAAATATAAAAATAAATAAAGTCGTTTTGTTTTTTGAACCACCTTTGTATTTTTAGAAGTTTGTAATAACTACTTTCAGCAACACGCTGTCTTTTTCAAGGTTACTTATCGCTAGTAAACTCCAAATTTACACAAGTAGTTAAAAAACCAAAGTCTTTTTATTTATTTTTATAATATTGTATTGTTTTCTTTTATGTTATCTTGTAATAATTTATTGTTAACTTTATATGGCCGGATGCTGATTTCACTGCCCTCCCTATTTAGTTAAAATTAATAGCTTAATTAATAAAAGCTGAATATTAGTAAGATAGTAGTTGTACAAAAACAATTGAACAAGTAATTTACTTGCATTTAACACTTATTTTGAATTGATTGTAATATTTCTCTGACGACACTATGCCTTATAATCTAATACTTCTATAATTATTGTAGATGCCAGAGTTTTATGATATCCATTCAACAAAACGTTGCAACAGAGATGGCCTTCACTATCCTAGCAATTTTTGTAATAATACGCAGATTTTATTTAGTAATGCCGGAACTGAGATACTGTGGCGGAAGAAATACGTCACGCATACGACGCGGGACGAAGCAAGATCTACCGAACTCTGCCGAACGCTATCGGACAATGACGAGAGATATTTTAACTTTCATCGTGACTACACGTCGCTTTTGTATAAATTTCTTGACGCCAAATTGTGGAGGCAATCTAAATCATTTCGCACTTTTCCATTTTCGTAATTCATGTCAATCTTAGTTTAATTAGTTAAGTTTTCATTGTATTTTCTTTCATGTAACTTCTGTGTAATAAATATGCACTAGAAACTGTAAGTACTATTTCATTTCTCTCTGTGCACCCACATTAAGCAATAACCACTAGAGGTAACCAACCCTGTGGCTAAAATATGCTATGAAATGAATATCTTAATATCTTACTCGTCTTTTATGTGAGATATCTGCAATATTATTTGCTTAAGAAATATATACAAAATACGTTATTTTATTTGCTGCGTAATGTGAAAAACAACGGTGTGTCACAAGAAAAGACATTAATTCTAGAATAGCCTGTAAAAAGTAAATAAATACGTTGTTTCATGCGGATTTCGTTATTTGCCGGGGACAAGAAACGCGGCCAGTGTAACATACGTAAATGCCGAGCTTAATCCCGGGGGTGATAATTATTTCGGTTTAATCCTCAAGCAGTCTTATGGAGGAATAATAAACAGGGGTTTGGATGCTTAGCGAGGGGGACGGAATATTTACGCAAGTTGAAAACACTGGCGGAAAATTCATTATTTGTACTGTTGGTCTTTCAGATTAGATCGGGAAATAATATGGAGAGAGTTTTTACACCACGCGAGTAGATATTTTAAATAAAATGTTCTTAACCCTAGAGAGATAACCTTATTTTATGGTACTGAAAAAATAAACTAGCGCCTGAGAGGCGCACAATATTTAAAACCTATTTATTCAATAAATTAAAATAACTGTATATTTTTAAAAATCTAAATGAATTTTTAAATTATTACATTAATAAAACGTAAATGTTTATTATATTTTTTTATTTTAAAAAAATTGTAGGATATTTAAAACCCTTTACAAAAAGTAACAAAAACCAGCAGTCTTCTGTATTAAGGTATTTATGCCATATTTAGTACCACAGTTTTGTTGCTATGACGGTATGCATCGTCATAGCAACAAAACTGTGGTACTTACCGAGCAGAAGCGACCGTCACTCGGCGAGGAAGACCAACGACTGAGTTGGTTTGGCAACACAAGTTTGCACGCGCTTCGGTTAGAAAAAGACAGCGATTTATTTATTTTGCGGGCGCCTCTGAGGCGCACGTTATCTTTCTAGGGTTAAATGACGCACTATAAAAAATCTCTTAACATTTGTAGCGAAAATGCACTCTCAGTAAATGCATATATCAGTAATAAGAAGGTACATAATAATTTCTGTCGATTTAATCAAATGCCGTTAAAAAAGATTTTGGTCATTACAAATAAAGTATTCTACATCTAAGATAAATAATTCTCAGCCGTGTAAATAATTTGGCGTTTGTATGAATAGTGGATTTCTTTCTAAGAACATTTTTTTTGTTAAGTTCCAGGCGCTCAGTAGCAGCAGGGTCCATTAAAAGTAACTTCATTGTCCTGGATTGTAGTTAATTAAGTTTAGCCATTGGATTTGAAAGTATTACAATAATTATGAATATTCATTGTTTATTTTACACCCATTTTGGTTATTTTCTATTTGACCTAAGCTGTAAAGCTCCTTGAGACTTTGTATTCCATTAAATATTTATTTTATTATTATAAAATTTGCAGATCGACTCAGCAAAATTAAGAAAAGCTTAAAGTACGCGAACAGCGGCATTTTCGTCATAAATTAAAGAGTGATGACTCATTATTTGTATGAAGGTGTGTATTACACGAACATTTTTACGGTGTTTACAGAAGATTTAGTGCCCCTACGGGTTTGAAATCGGGTCTCTAAAAACAAAGGGGTGGAAAATATACAAATTAGCGCTGACGCACAATCCAAATATTGTTTTAAACAAAACTCTTTAAACGTGTCGTATGTGTTTACTGCTCTTACTGTTTTTGTTACACTTGTGTTTTATGTCGAAATAATGTCACGAAAACGTGTTTTCCAAACTCACAAAGCATCACTGCTCTGTAGTGCGAGAAAACGCGTAGGCACGTAGTTGCAATTATGATTTAATTAAAAAAAAACCAACAGAATTTGTATTTGAATTTAATTGAATATTTTAATACATGGCTTGTTTCTGATTGATGTTAATAAGCCTATCTTTCACCAGATGGTAAACTAGTGTACCTAGTGAAAAAATCAGTGTTTTCATTTTCGGTAGTAAAAATGCCATTAAATAAGTGATATTTATTTATTTAAATACAGGTAACTCCACAAGTGATAGTATCTATCATTTAAAATATTATCATAAAAATTACATTCACGGTTTTATTGCACATCAATTACAGAATTACACAGCATTATAATACTCGTATACAATTAACAGGTTTAAAGAAGCTTTAAGTACTTTGCATAAACATGTTCAATCAGAGGTTATAAAAAGATTTCAAATTCCTCTGGAATTCACCACATCTATCATTAAATACATCAACATTCAAATGTTTTTCTATGTCATTGTACAGTCTTAACATGCGAGATAAGGAATTAAGGTGCGCCATGATATTGTTAAAAAGTTGGGACAAAAAAAAACTGTGTTATGTGTATCTCAACCGCCGACTTGGAATATCCAAAGTTATATTGCCAAATGATCAAGAATTCAATCAAGGCAGTAACCTAAACACCATTATATGCAGATAAGGGAGAGTAGTAAGAGTAGTTATAACTTTATAACTCCTGCATCACACCTGTTCTCCTCCATGGCTGCGAATCATGGCACCTAATCAGGACCCAAAATATCAGACTTCTGAGTTTTGAGGTGTCTTAGAAGAATTTTAGTTGTGCGGTGGTTTGACTTTGTGAGGAAAACAGAAGACAGGCAACGAACACAGCAACCCTTGGTATCTACGGTCATCCGGCGAAGGCATTTCGGCTGGCTAGGCCATATACTACGTGTGCCTCCCGAGAGCCTTAACCATGCTTGCCTATTTTACAAAGCATCAGGTTTTCGGCGTCCTGGTCGTCCACTGTTGACATTTCGTCGGCAGATTGCGTCAGAGCTGCGGGACGTGGACTTGACTTGAGAGGATGCACGGGAGCTGGCGGCCGATCGCTTGGCCTGGGGGCAGTTTGTGGATTCCATATGCTCCACATAGGGAGATGATATGGTATGATGATGATGATGAGTAGTAGTAGTAAAAAAAATAAATGCCTCGTCAATAATCAATGCCATAATCATAAGACATTTACAATTATTATTTTTTTTAAATTAAAGATCACAAAACAACTATTAAATTTATTGTCTAACGGAGATTACTGTAAAAAAATCTTTCTAAATAAGGCCTACCGTTCTGTTAATGCCTATATGCAAGTAATTTTTACTTTAGTTTTTACCAAATTAATCGATTGCTCCGATAATTGATAATTATAATCGAAGAACGCGAAACAATCGGTTATTCGTCAATAAATAATAGAATAGTCAGTAAGAAAATAACCTGTTATAATCGATTATTTCAAATAAAGGCTTTGAATGATTCGATTGTTATCATAATGACCAATTATGCGTACAAGTAGGTATATAAAAAATCCCCGTTTGAAGAATCATTTATTTTGTTTTTGTCATGAACATGAAAACATTCGTATGAATGACTATGTTTATATCTTGCTATAGTGTTTTTATATTATTTATTTACTATGTTATATTGTGCCTTTCCTAAAATGTTTGTTTTTGTCAGGATTCGATTAGTTGAGAGTCCTTAATAATGTAGAAGGAGAAAGGGAAACTTATGTAATCCTGGTGGGATTTCAGGTATCCTTTAACCCTCTGAATCCTAATCCTACCCTACCTCCCTTTGCCTTATAACCTTGTTCGATTGAGGATTTTGTGTGATTTTCATTATTGGAAGAAATCAGTATGGATAAACAATAAATAAAAAAGTTTGTTTTTATTTTAGAAATGCTCTTGCTGATAGAAGAATAATCCTCTATCGATGAAATTAACTTTTGGTAAAGAAAATCCTCTACACCATGATGTCTAATTAACAGTTTCTTGTAATTTATTTTCAAAAGAAATTTTTTTGTTTACATGATACACATTAAAAACACATATACATTAAAAAAATATAAACAAAAATACCACAAAGGCATAGCCATACTGTGAAGTTAAACATGTCACGTGGCAAGAGAAAGATAAAGTCATGTAGAAATAAAAAATAACAGATAATGTAAACAAGATAGACAGTATTGGTATCTTTATACCGTCGTAGATTTTTTAGTTAATTTATAGTAAGAATGATTCTACCTTTACACTATGTATCCATTTTGTTCAAAAATATGAAAAATTTTTGACAATGCCATTTTATTGTCAGTTAAAAAAGAATGTTAGATCGTCAGGTCTAAAATAGCTTGTATAAAACTTGGTTCCAATAAATACTACTGAGTTGTTAGAATGACGTATAACGAGTGATTTATATTAGACCAGTCAATATAAAGGGATAATGTTAGAATATAAAAGATAAATACTTAGAAAACATTGCCGCAAATTCCTTATTAATAATTAGCCAACTACGCAATAAAATTAAATTTTAAGGGTGAAATAAATATTTATTACCAGAAAAACATTTTTTGTAGCGTAAAATACCAAATTCAGGTATTTAACAGTACCCAACTTCCATAAAAATACGAAATCACAAAAAAGGCATGGTAAAATAGCAACACTATTCTATAAAAAAAACATTTGCTGAAGTGTCTTAAATGTAATCTTGTATTTACTCGAATATATTGACCCATTATCCGCACCCGATGGTGCATAGGGCACTGTATTAGAACATCAAGTGCAGTAGTAAAGAACTTTATTATTTGTCACATGAATGCAAGATGATCAGCCTTACCATTCAGCGCCCGTCATAACGCAACGTATAACTTATAAAATATTATTATGTGAAGTCACAGCTGTCATTCTAAGCCATTTTTTTAGGACTACAAAACGGTAAGATTTGTTTTCCCAATTTTTATTTTTTTTACTTTCAATTAAATCAATGTTTTAATTTAAAATTACTAACGGCCAAAAAAAGTTATAATGCAAGTGCGCCTGGACGTAGAAGCCAAGGAAGGCCGCGAAAGACATGGCATGATCAAGTACGACAAGTGCTTGAAAGCGGACATGCGAAAAGTCGGAATAATCGGCGTGTGTGCGTGAGAAGATGTATGAATGTAGAGGAAGCGAAGGAAGTGTATCAGGACAGAGTGGTATGGCGTTCTATCCTCTCTGCTTACCCCTACAGAAAAAGGGCGTGATGGTTAGTTTGTTAGTTACATATACATCATATGTACAAAAACTTATTCCCCATTTTGCTTACGTGAAAACTTTTTTCGTCTTTTACTCTGATAACTTTTGGAAATATTTTCAATGAAACTTAAAATGGGTTAGAAAAACAAACATATACAGAATCCATAAAGTGAGAGACTTAAGGCGCAAAACTTTAGCGAAATTGCTTACGTATAATACTTAGATATGTTGTGCTTTCACGAAATATGTGTTGTAAATTTACATGCTTTATCATGTTGTGGGGTAGTTTCTATGAGGCATTAAATAAGAAAGGATAAGCCTTAGAAAAGAATAAGGGTCGGGATTAAGAACCTCCTTAAAGCTTATACTAGAAAATTTATATTAGGATTTGAAAAGGATACGAATATACCATTAGATTGATTGAACCTTTGCGGCCCGATGATTTGTATTTACAACTCGACAATAATGAGAAAATCTATATAAAATATAATAGACGCAGGCCTCAGAATTTTTTCATTTTTTTGTAATAGAAATGCGAAGCACATAAAATGTTTCAATTCGTAGTTATTAATTTGTAAATAAAAAAATCAGAAAATCGGGGATAAAAATCAACAATTCAGATAATTTCCAGAGCTAACATAACAAAAATTGTTACATTTCGATTTCAACAATGATCAGTAAAAAAACTCGTATATATACGAGTATAAAGGAACATTCATGTTTTTTACGATTTTTAAATCACGTTTTCAAAGTCTACAAAATACTATTTTAAGACTCTCCGTAGGGAAGTGTTAATAAGTAAAGTGGTTACGTAATCGATTGTCATAAGTTTGTAGCTTTATTTTCTTATGCTTATATTTTATTTAACATTTACATTAGAGTTTAGTTTTATCTTAACTTTTTTCATTGCGTATAGTTATAGGTATCTTCATATGTTTATGTTTTATTTTATGCTTGCAATTTATCTAATTTTTATAGTTCTTGCTTTCTTCTTATCTTTATTTTATCATTTAAATTAATGCGCTTTATTTGGTTATTATTTATAATTTTACTTTTGTAAGTGCCCTCAGGCGTAAATAAATAAATTTAGAAAAGCTATGTACTTACTTAAGTAATCAAAGCGTTAGTATTTTTCGTTTGTCAGAAAGGTTTTTTTTTTTAATATCCAGAGGAATTCTTTTTTCTTAAACAAACGGCAACATAAGTAATAAGCTCAGTTAGCAATTTTCCGTCACTAATTAGGTAATAGAGGAAGCACGCGAAGTCTTGTTTACTTCCAAGATCATCATCTTATCTTTTAAGGTTTACATCAGAATAACTATACATAACGCATAGTTACCCAAAATAATTTTTTAGAACCCGTTTTGTGTAATGCCATTTTTTGTAAACTTAAGGGTGTTTTCTTCCCTTACATTCTGTTTTCGACCGTTCATCATGTCAGTATGGTTACATACAGTAGGATTCATAAGTTAGAGGACACTAAAAAATGTATGAAAAAAATGCATGAACTGAAAATTCTGATGTGCTTTTTAACAACACGTGTTTTCAATATTTTTCATTTTAATGTAGACGAAATGAAAATATATATTATTTTATCTACCTTGAGGCTGTTTCTAGGTCAGCAAAAGAAATTTCGGTAGATTCAAAATTGAATTCCGTTTTTGTTAATAGTACCTTCACAAAGCTTAAAAAGTTGATTACGTATACTTCAAAGTATTTCCATATATTATCAGGAAAATTTTAACAAACAGGAAACAGATTTATGAAAAAATGTATAAATTATAAAAAAAAAAACAGAAAGCTCCTTCTTCTGTTAAGCTTTTTCATTTATCTAGATAACTAAGGGTGGTAAGGAAAAAAAAAAAAATAAGTTGTTGAAAAAGTACCTACATTCAATTCAAAGGAAATTTTCTGGCTAGTTTTTATTTAATTATCATCTGAAAACCCCATTTTGCACTTAACTTCATTTATAAATTCGACTCGATTGTGTCATTTGTAAATTTATCCAAGTAATATTATTGATTCGATTTTTAAAAATTATGCTATCACTTTCATACTAAACTATTTAATAATTTGATGACAGAAAATTCTTGCAAAAATTTAATTAATGCTGTTTTACTAAAAAGTAAAAAATCTGAAAAAAAAAAAAAAAAAAACTTTAAAAAAAAATTGAATTTCATGAAGAATAACTTATGTTCATTAATAAATAATTGCAAGTACCTATATATTATATTATATAGCAGATATGTTACGCGTTCAGTACACGGTTAAAATGTAACGCACGTTTTAAGAAAAAAAACAAACACATTTTGCACGCCGGGTGTCCGCTAAATTATGACCCCCACTGTATACATATAACTGTGGACCGAGGGATCCTCTTCAAAGTTTCTCCTTATAAATTATGTACACATAATATGACTTTCATTATGCTTTCACCGCAATAAGAGTTGTTGAAAGGAATATTTGTGAGACTTGACAAGGGATGTTATTGGGCGGTTGGGAGACTTGACGCGGGGTGTTGACTAGGAGGCGTATTTCCAAACCATCCTTCTACAGACCTCCTTTGCAAAAGTTTGTGTCAGTAGCTATTTTACATTACTTTGAGTTATTATGTTATTTTGTTATGTATTGTTCCATTTTTAGTTGTAGATTATCTGCGCAAGTTTATATAACTGATTGCCGTAGGTAATCAAGCAGCTTTTTTTATGTTGGCACAAGTATGACGCGTGCGCTTGTTTCTTTTGTGGCAAAAAGAAAAAGAGAAACAGACTTGAAGTGAAGCGTTCTATTTCTCTTTGCGCACGCCGTGACGTCATACATGGCCAGTCACTCGATTTACCTTTCCAGACGGAATTTAAAATGTCAATGTTCAACTTCGTATATCTCGCTTATTTATTAACCAATATTTAAAAAAGATCGCAAACATCTTGCGATTTTTCGTTTTTATTGACTAACTAATAAAATTCATTGTTTTTCACCTACAAAACCAAAGCGTCTTTGCCACCTTTAGATTGCATTAAAGACACTTCAGAAATTTGGTTTTAATATTATATAATAGTATTGCTTTTTTCCTAAACAATTTCGTATTTCTATGGAAATTGAATCCTGAGAAATACTTAAATATGTGTTTTTGCTATTTTATGCCACACAAAAAATAAAAAGTAAAAATTAAATTTTTATCCAAGTACTCAAGAAATCACTAATTTTAGGTGAAAACACTTGAACAGTATAATACACTTTTTTCAAAGTGCAAACATGATTTGAAATAGGCATTCAATATTTACTCCATATTTTTTTCCGGGGATTATCATAACTAAATAAAGCTAAATCAATTTAAAAGAAGCCACTGTGTAAGAACAAAATCACCAGTATTTCATTTTTTGTTCACCCTTAAACAAAGCAAAAAAAAATTGAATTATAAATTGGGGATAATTGTCAGTACATATTTATATTATCTTTAAGTATTTATCTTGAATATCTTAGCTTTATCCCCTGTAGTGCAATTAATGAAGCTTACTCCATGCAAACATACATATTTATGTATATTGACTGGTCTGGAGATGTATGAATGGAAGGTTTCTAAATACGCGGCCGAGAGCCTTGACGGGGGATGTTTGCCAGGGAAGCGGTCACTTGATGTAATGGATAAGAATTATTTTACAGGGTTAACTCTGCGTTAGGGAAACTAGGTAACAAGGGAGACAGACGGAATTTCGGAGTGGTATTCACACGCAACTTGCATGGGCGTGTGGAGAAAGCTATGTACTTGAATTTTATATGAGTTATACGGGATATGGACACAAACAGCATTATTTTTTTCAAAGCATAGCATGAATTATAATCCACACCAAAATGTTATTAACACATGCTACTACTTTCCCTTATCCTCGCCTAATGGTGCATAAGGCTATGGTTGGTAAACCGAGGGCTGTAAATATTGACAATTTGTTAGATAAAAGCAAAATTATCAGTCTCAGAGAAACTCTGGAAACGAATGTGGGGTTATCTATGGCGTTTACAGGGCTTATGACCTGTCATTGGCTGGGTTAAGTGGCCACTTGATGTATTACAACATTCCCCATTCCGCCCATCATCTGACAACCATGTATGACAAATTTTTGAAACTTGTATATATGTTGAGTTTGTACAGAATAATCCACAATGCGAGTTGTGTTTTCGACAGATTTTAATATTTTTAATATTCTTTTCCCCTATAGTGACATCTGTTGAGAATAATAGTTAAGCATTTTTTTGGGGCAATCTAACTTTATTGGTGTAGGTAAGGTTCATCCGAACTTGATTACTTACTAGATGGGGACGCCTGAAGATGTGCTCTCCAATTTTTATTTTGCTTTTTAATTGATAAATCCCTCATCGTTTCCAGAGGTTTCTCTGTCTTATTGATATAGTATAATGAGGGAGACTTAGGGAAATTATATTTCCAAAATAAATATGCCGTATTGATCACATCGGTAATTGAAAGTTATATAGATTCATGCGTTCCCATGTAGTCACAACTTTGTAATGTTCATGTTGCATTTTACGGCAAATAGATATCTATTTAACGTTTTTTCAAACCGTCGGATTAAGAAATAAATGCTGTTCCTCGGTCATCACAGGACCAATTATGGGCGCACAGGCACCTTTACCCAGAATGATCAGGCGGGTGAACGATCATCAAGATCTTGATTATTTTGGTGTAAGGATTGTCTTTCTTTATAAATCAGCTGAAGTAATCTTATCGTTAGATTATGCATTTTACTTAATTTAAAATAATCTATTCTTTGTCTTTGCTGTTTATTTCTGTCATTGCTTAATTTGATAATTGATAGAATAATTTTCTTATTATGAACATACATAGTGATTTGTGAAAATCTTTACCTAACATAGGAAATTGTAACCATGGTCGGCCTTCATATCAATATTTTTCTAATTATTGACTAAACCTACAATAAAATCAATGATTTCATAAATATGATAAAAAAACCAAACGAAACATTATGATTTTGAAAAAGATAACTTTTTCATAAAACAAAATTACTCAAGGTTATATAACTAACTAAAAATCACGCCATTTCCCCTTAGGGGTAGGCCGCAGAGATGGATAGAAAACGCATCAGGTCACTCCTGTCCTGACAGACGTTCCTTGCTTCTTTCTACATGCTAGTCATCTTCTCAGGCACATTGTGACGTTATATTCAGCGTCACAGCGCGGAATTGCGCATTTGTTAAGTACTTCAAACTTCTACTCAACACAGTACTATTTTTTTTTCGATCGAATTCAAAGGGTGGGAAAATTTCCCCAGCGCTTTTAGGGGCATGGGCGCAATTTTTAGCACTAAG
>JAGVSP010002346.1:37500-153999 GCA_022494985.1 Micrasema minimum | reverse complement strand
CCCCTTTTATATTTTTTATTTTTTAAAACCCTTTATTTTTTAAACCCAAAATTTTTTAAATTTTTGGGACTACACAAAAATTGGACCACATTAAAATATTGTAAAAAAACTGACTGTTTTCGCCTTTTAATAAGCAATTAACAATGTAAATATTTTTCCTGGATACTAGAAATGAGTCCCCCGATATTACGGAACCAGGCAGCCAGGATGGTGTTTTGTTAAATCTTCCCATCGCGTAGAAACAAACTAATTTTACCCTTGGTTGAAATGATTGGGCCGTTAAACAGTACCTACCACAAATGTTTACCCTTTCCCCATAAAATTAGCAACCACTTCTCACAACCTTCCTTTCCAAACATCCTACGCTCCCTACGCTATCCTGCCATATTGGATGATGTGCTAGTTCGGGTAATATCCGATGAAGGAATTTTCATATCGTTCTTGTTTGGGAAATATTACATGTCAGTAATATTTTCGATATTATTGATATCCCCCAAACAGAGACAGAGGATACAAAACTCTGAAACGAAATGTGTTGGATATTTTAGGCGTATCAACCAGGGCCTTATGACCTTGTCAACCGAAATTTTTCTATGCTGGTGACATCTGTTGAGAAGATTGTTAAGCATTTTTTTGGCAAATCGTCTTTATTAGTGTAGGTAAGGCTCTACCGAGCTTTTATTACTTACTGAAATCCAGTAATTTGTCTACAAGTATTTATGTACATTCAAAATGTTTGTTAAAAAGTAATATTTTTTCATTTAACGTGAATTGTATTGTGTACTTTTATTTTTAAATTGAACATGTATTTATGCACCTACTGACGAGTTGCAGTAGGCAAACTCAGTAGGTACATGTAATTTTTTTTTATGTATAAGTATAATTGAAATAAAATAAAATTAAAATAATAAAATATTAAAAAAGTGCGAATACTACAACTCTTGTGTTCTGATTCCATCAAATTTCTCTTTAATATTTAATCTATTTTTAATTTTTTTATTGACTTTCCTTCAAACCTTTTTGTAAATCCCCCAATATTCTTGTTCAAAATCCCTTCTATGCTTTCTTTCATCCCGTTTTCCCATCCTTATTATTTTTTAGGCACTGTGTGCGTGTGTATATAACTTCCACTGTTTCTACTCAAAACCCGTTATTGGTCACGCAAACTAATGGACCAAATAAAATAGCAAATGTTTGTCTCAGGATCAGGAGAACAACAACTGTTATTGCGCGACCTAATATTATAATGGCACGTTCTGATAACCTACTGCTTCTCCCTCGACTTGTCCTCACCCCCACCCTCACCCCCACCCCCCCCCCACCCCACCCCTCTCCCTGGACCAGATGTCCCATTGTTTTGATCCTCCGCTTGTTCTGCTCCGCGATATTTCTTTCCATTTTTATTTCCCCCTTTGTTAGTGAAATGGAAGAATTGAGAAGAAGTTAATTGAAAAAAAACTGCTGATTACATTGGATAGAAGATTCGAAGTACCTATGTTGAAAATTTATGTCCAAAAGTCGATACGCTGTTGATAGCCACTCACTTTTAAAGATATTCGCATTCGAAAATACAAAAACACATATTTGGATGTGCTCCACAAATAACTTGGTTATTTGAGATTTATATTTGATTACATTACATTTTAGAACCCAACCAAACAAGTTGCTCGATCACAGATCAGTACCGACTCGGTAATAAGCGACGTGATAACGATTTCTTACCCATGGATGTTTAACGTTTTCGCGATCGCAATGGAACACGCGTTAAAAGTTATCGATCGGGATTATTTAAACGAGCGCATACTAGTCGCGAGCCATTTCCCGAGATTTATCTTATTCGCACAAATCTTCATTCAATCTTTATTATAATTTAGCCGGTTTTTCGGCAAGCCCAATATTGAGAAAAGCAGTCGAAAATAATAAAAAATCCGACAAGCGCGATGATTTTGACGTTTGACATAAGGCCGCGATATATAGCGTAGTTCGGCTCCGCTCGGCTCAGATCGTCAATTGCTCGCGGTATTAAACGTTTTATGTCATTGGGATCGCTCAAATCGTTAGCGTTAGCACGTGAATAGCACGCTTTTAACTACGTCGATAGTTATCTGTGCTTGAGCTAAAGGAAGAAGCTTGTTAGAAAAGATTCGTAAAATTAAATCTTAAAAACTCCATCCATTGATTTCCAAGAGTTTGTAACCCCCAGCTGGTAAAACAAATGATAACTCCAATAGAAAATTTGCAATTTGATTAGTTTTACTGTAAAATAATATTTTTTAGGACAAAACTTCGCAAATCGACAGTCAAATACATAAAAAGTAGCATTACAGTATAATTTTTAACTTGCAATTTTCTTAACTTGAAGTTTTTATTTTATTTTAATTTCATTTTTATTTATTTACAGAAAAATCAATTTTAAATACATAGTTAAGCATAAAAGGGATAACAAGCAGTAAAAATAAGTGACAGAATATTAAATTAGTGAAGCTTAGACAGTTAAAATAAAATGTGGACACACTCAAGACAGGATCGGGTCTACTTCAGTGAATGTTTAAATCTTGATAGACTTACACCGAACAAGTCCAGATCCCGTCTTGAGTTTACGATACGACACAATCGAGAAAATGGGGCATGAAAACCATAGTTAGTTTTGTGGTGACTAAGGAACAGCACGTCATTATTTCTCAACCTACGGATTGGGAGTACAAAAAGTCACTTGAGTCAGTAAAGATGGTGCATCTATCATGCCATTTAGCAATTTAAATATGAAAATGGAATCAATGTTAGATCTACGCTTTTGAAGTCTAGAGATTCTCAACACTTACTCCATATTTTCACAAACGAACGGAGTTATCAACATTTGGAGTTATATGACTCAATTCTACTGGTCGCTATTTTCTTCGCAGGATCCACAAAATGGCTTCTCTCTATGTTATTTATATATATTACGAGATATTTCCTCTCAAAGACTCCTTTTCTTGATATTTCTAAGACCGGCACCACCTCTAGAATAATGCGTCGAGTAATATATAAATAATGTATCTATAATCTCATTTCTTATTCATTATAGCGCCCAGTTACTGTATCGCCACTACAATGCCAGAATCCAGAATAAAACATACTTGGGATTAGTCGAATAAATATCATGTTTTAGATTGTATTAAGGCCAGGCCATCTTCCAAATCGACCTGTTTTTGGTTGAGTCGTAAGGCATTAAATAGTATTTTTTATGACCTAGAAAAAATACATTTTGTTGTTCATGAATTGTTTTTGTGTATTCTACGGTTAAAAAAATAATAGCTACTACTTCGCTCGATCATAAAAAATCGCAAAGATAGGTAAGTTTATGGCTATTTTTCGAGTTGTAGGTACACTTCATGATTTTTAACTCTATAAATAAATAAAAAATACATAAAAATAGGAAATGATATTTTAAACAGTATTTTACTGCTAGTTTTTTTTATTTTGGTTATCATTATTTTCTAAACCTCAGCATATACCAGTACGTTTCACGCGCCTTGATTTCGTATTTTTATGGGAGTTGGATCCCGAGAAAAACCTAAATTTGCTATTTGACGCTACACCAAACATTATCTTATGGTGAAAATTAATATTTATGTCCCAAGGACACAATTATGGTACACAAGAAATCCCTACTTTTAAGGATAAGTGTATAAAACGAGTATTATATTTTTTTTCGGGGGATTATCATTACATCGTCCACTAAATCGTTTTTAAAGAAGCCATGGATCCGCCACGATGAGACTCTCTGGTAACTTCGCCCGAACGAGGATCGGAATATGGAAGGACTTACCAGAGCTGGACTCAACAGGGGCGGGAAGAGACGATGAAGGACCACCAGGAAGGGCGAAGTATCCTAGAATGCCCTGGAAAACACACGTTGAACTGACGCGGTGGGACACAAACGAGGGGCACAGCGCCTATAAACTCACTTTCACCGAGGAGGGTTCGGGAATTTGTTTCTGGGAAGCTTGGAGATGGATGGCGAGTATGACGAGGGGATTTTGGTGGAAAAGAACGAAGGAAGATCATGTATTGGAGTTCACGAGAAGGATGGATGTTGCGAGGTCAGAGTAATCTTTGCTGCGCTGAGCGGATTTTCGAGGAATCCGTGATGGAAAACAGGGTGACAAATCGGAATGGAATGGGCGAAGGTAGGGAATAAATTTTGGAAGAAATTCGAACTACCTATCACCAGAGAGTATCAATAATGGGCCAACCAAGCCATTATGTTCAAAATCACCTATTTTCCATTTTTCGTTCACCCATAAAATTTAATTTTATTGCTTTATTGATTATTAATTAGAAATCGGAGATAATTATGATCAGTTTTCCAAGTATTTATCTTTTATATTCTAACATTATCCCCCGAACCTACTTCATACAAACATATATATACATATATTGACTGATCTATAATAACACATTCTCTTCCTTTCCTGTTTTATAGACGTTATTTTGGTTTACGTCTCAATTTCCTTTCAGTAGGCCATTTTTTCGTTTATTATGGTTTTTGTGACCAAGGTGACATTTTGTCTCCCTGAAAGCTATTATTTGTCACAAGAATCTTAACATCTTATCGCAGACAGAAATACATTAAACCTTTCACTAAATCTGCAAATTTATCAACTTTTAAGATAAATCACTTTTTTATTAAACTTTTATACGCAACTTAGTTTATGGCTTGATTTATCTAACTTAGCGAACATAAACTAAATAACTTAATCTATAAAACCTACTTATATTCGACATTTATTTATGTGATTTATTTATAAATCTCCCTTTGTTTGTAATGATTTATTTTATGATTTTGTGTATATTTAACTGTTTTAGGGATGTTCGCATTTTTCTCATAATATTTTTGTGTTTTTGCGTTTCCATTTTATCCAATATTATTTTTCCTTTGGCCTCCCCGAAAATAATAACTTGTCACTATCCCTTGTTATATTGGAAAAGCTCTGTCCGAAATTTTAAATTTAAATTTCCGAAAAATTAATTACGGACATAAAAATAACAAAAATCGTAAAAAAAATTCGGACCTATGATAGATAAATCACCACCTTAAAAAAAATAAAAACACATTTCTGCCCAAGAAACGTGTTTCTCTTTCCTGTGTCGAGATATTAAAATTATAAAATTAAAATTGCAATGAAATCACGTTTTTGTGATTTGTAATTTGACTTTTTTGAGTTGGTGCAGTTTAGAATTCACGGTGCGAGATGTGCAGCCGATTAATAAATAACACATTTGATTTATTATTTAATTTTATCAATAGTTTAGCGAATCAATCATAAATGGGTTCTTTACGTGTCCGATGAATGGAACAGCAACTTGAATGGAATAAACGTATGGCGAATAGAGGCGAGGGGCGTGGGTGGACCCTGGTACTCTCGTATGCAAATAGCAATCAAATGTCGAAATAAATAAAACACACATAGAGCACATCATATTTCGTACCAAGGCCGGCGCCAACTTTGCAAGCGCTATACGTCGCAGTTGTTAGACGCCATTTGCGTCAAATTATTGTCATACAATTTTATAAGGAATCTTATGCCGAAAAATAGTACCATGTAATAAAGAAAATAAATAAAAACTGTTGAAAATAATATTCATTTCAAAATCGTAAACAATGACGTCAGTTTTGACGTTTCAAGCAAGCGGACCGCGTCCCGCGTCATTTAAGTATAATATGCAACGTCAATCTACATACAAGTATCCATCGCAAATCAAGATGGCCGCCATTCGGCCTCCCTAGAACAGCTGTTAACAGTCAATCTGACAGCTCTATGTGGCTACGAGTTGACTCGACGGTATTGGATTTATTGAGTACATTCATTAAAAACAATGCTCGTTTCAATTGAATTCATAAGTCACGAAAGTCGGAACCACAGATTATAGTAGGAACGTCACCAGTTTCATGACGTCACTACTGTAAAATGACGCACTATGTACAGTCATTTGGCGCGGTATTTGAAATACGGAACTTTGGAAAATCGTATCTTCATTAATAACACCAAAAAAAAAATTTATTGGTTTAGTCAAATAGTAAGGTACTAGAAAAAAAAAACTTAGAAAACTATAGAATTGTTAATTATACCGAGCTTTGAGAGTAGGTGCCTTAGAAGAATTTTGGGTGTGCGGTGGTTTGACTTTGTAAGGAACACAGAGGTGAGGCAACGGACACAGCAACCCTTGGTATCTACTGTCGTCCGGCGAAGGCGTTTCGGCTGGCTAGCCCATATACTACGTATGCCTCCCGCGAGCCTTAACCACGCTTGCCTGTTTTTACAAGGCATCAGGTTCTCGGCGTCCTGTCGTCCACTGTTGACAATTCGCCGGCAGTTTTGCGTCAGAGCTGCGGGACGCGGACTTGACTTGGGAGGATGCACGGGAGCCTGGCGGCCGATCGCAGGCAGTTTGGTGGATTCGGATATGGTATAATGAACGAATGAATTATACAGACATTATATCTAAAGATAATTGAAATTCATTATTCTTCTCACTTTGTCTGGCTGTGACTAGAACGTCGCCCTAGAAACTCACGTGTTGTGACGATAATTTATTCTGAAACAGCTCCATGCTCCCCTCCCACGCGCCACGTAATGATAGTATAATGGTAGATAATTATGATATCGACCCGCGCAAGGCTGCTTCCTCTTGGGGACACTTTTTAATGAGCTCCATCGTGAAAAGTTAATTGCTATATATTGTATAATGTTCATTGTGGAGCGCTTTCACCGCCACCCACCGGTAATATGAGGCGCTCAAATGTCACAAAAATACCTAATGTCGACCTATGAAATGTACATTGTACAAGCACCCAAGTGTGGAGCTAACAGAAGCTATCGAAAAAATAAGTAAAAAAATTATACAATTATGTATTTCCTTTATAAGGCTGCAATTGGTGTACCGAATCAGTGTCCTATGCACCATTTGGTGTGCATACGATACTACTACTACTTTCCCTATTCGCACCCAATGATACTTTTATTTACATTTAATTTTTTATTTTTTTATTTTTAAATTTATCTTCTTCTCTTTTGCCTCGTGCATGCTGCTTGAAAGAGTGAACACATTCATATTGACCTTTCCACAGTCAACAGGCCCTTGGTGGGATTTTGTATATTATTTTTGAAAATCTGACTATGCCATTTTATTTGTCAGTTAAAAAAGAATTTAAATAAACTGGGGTGGCAAAGTTAAATATGTGTTACTGTCTCTGAGCAAGTCTTTATACCCGCTTTATATGGCACAGTTTCTTGTTCAGAAACTACACAGTTTCTTGTTCAGAAAACTGTGAAGTCTGTTCAAACTTCTGTTCAAAAGACACGCTAATATTGTATTTTTTGAAACGCGATTGTAAGTTATTATCGTATGTTGCTGCTCTCTCAGGAAATTGTATATTTATGATCTAATAATGTAAATATGTTATTGGGTTTTTACGTATTTAAAAGCATACATATAACCAATGTCTACTTTAAAAACGTTTTACATAAAAAACATTGACTGTCATTGGCAGCTTAATCTGACACTAGCACACACATTTTTTCATGCAAGTTTTAGCTTTTTACGGGAACCGTTTCAGACTGCACAGAAAACTTATGTAGTAAACTGCGCCATAAAAAGTGGGCTTTACAATAATGGTATTTCTAGCACTCACTCGTTTCTTCTTTGACTAGACCTATTTGAGCTTCTAACAAAAAAGTTTTGGTGCATAATTACATAATTTTAATATATGTAATAAATATATTCGTTTAATATCCATTTAGATTTGCTTCCTGCAACAATTGGAGGGAGCGGAAGGTTCTCTTTTTATGGAAGCATTAATTTTGATAATAATCAATTTTTAAGATGTTTCCAAAGTTTTTATATGATAATTATACGCTCCCCCCCGTCCAATTATTCCTTAGGAAGGCGATGACTGAATCAGTGCAAAATATACCGTTTTAATAATATAGAGCGGAGGTAAGAAATGTGAATATGACTAAGTGTAAGATTGTAGTAAATGGCGATAGCTTGAAACGGGTGGAAGAATTTGTAAATCTGGGAAGCATGTTCACAAGGAGATGGAAATATGGACAGGACATTGAAAGGAGGTTAGTGCCGGTACAGAATTAATGGTGCCTTAAAGTCGGTCGTAAACTAATAAGTGCTTATCAAAAGAGGCTGAAATGGGCAGTTCATAAAGGAGTTCTGGTACCAACTACTATGTATGGAAGCGAAGTATGGAGTTGGAAAAAGAAGGACGAAAGTAGATTGAATGCAGTTAAAATGCGATCTCTCAGGCGAATGTGTGGTAAAACTTTGTATGATAGGTGCACTAATGTCGAAATTAGAGCAGAATGCAAGGCTGAGATAAGCATTATCGACAAAATTAAGAAAAAGGTCTTTTTACGATGGTTCGGTCATGTAGAGCGAATGGATGATGAAAGAACGGCTAAAAAAATATATTACGTGACTGTGCCTGGATGTGGAAGTCGAGGAAGGCCGAGAAAGACATGGCATGGCCAAGTAAAACAAGTGCTTGAAAGTGGGCATGTAAGAAGTCGGAATAATCGACGTGCGTGTATGAATGTGGAGGAAGCAAGAGAAGTATGCCAGGACAGAGTGGTGTTGCGTTCTATGAAATGGCGTGATGGTTAGTTAGTTAGTTAGTTAAGATGGTCTCTGTCATTAAGCATTCAGTACCAGTTTAAGGTATCACACATGAAATATTTATATAATGGTTTACAGAAAATTTTTGTTTACTAGCTCACTGGTTATAAATCAAGTGAAACTAGCAAAATGTTACTGGTAACCCCGACAAAAAATGTATCAAGATTATGGCTTATGCCCGCTGTATACGGGACAGTTTCTTGTTCAGAAAACTACACAGTTTTCTTGTTCAGAAAACTGTGCAGTCTGTCAAACTTCTGTCAAAAGACACGCTAAATATGTGTATTTTTGAAACGCGATTTGTAAATTATTATCGTATGTTTGCTCTCAGGAAATTGTATATTTAGCTAATAATGTAAATATGTTATTGGTTTTTTACGTATTTAAAAGCATACAATAAACCAATGTCTACTTAAACGTTTACACAAAAAACATTAACTGTCATGTCAGCTTAAATCTGACATAAGCACGCAGTTTTTTAAAACAGTTTTCGTTGTATACGGGACCGTTTTCAGACTGCATAGAAAACTGCGCAGAAAACTGTCCCGTATATAGCGGGCTTTAGTTGCTTAAACCCATTAGCTTACTGTTTACCAAACCATGAATTTACCATCGGATTTTAAACGTTTTACATGCGCATTTGGCTTATACGCGTTTTAATTGAACGTAAAAACCTTTTCCGTAATCAATCTCTGTACTTGCACCTTTTGTTTGCTGAGTATAACTAACCACCACCAATACACCCGGCATGAGTTGCCACAAACTCCAAAAATCCAACCATTTTCAAAAAATACTCATATTATAAGTAAGCAATTGAAAAAAAAAAACTTCAATACTTATCAATACATAGATGCCGTTAGCAACGCGCTTGTGGATTGTTTTTCAATATGTTTGTAACATATGAGCAAAATCAAAAATGTTATCTGGTGTGGATATTCGCTAGAAATGTTGTAGTACGTCAGTGGCCAGTTAACCCAGCCAATGACAGGTCATAAGCCTTGTAAACGCTCGAATATCCATATTTCCGAATTTGAAAAAAAAACTGTGTGTGTGGGTACCTTATTCTCATTTTCAAGTAATTTCCACAGTAAAAAAAACTTTTGAATTGAATCATCATTATTTTGTATAATACAAAGCAATGGGAGTTAATTGAAAAATTACAATTTTTTCATAAATCAATCGCTTTTTTTCACTCGTTAATTTCACTTTCACTTTTGTAGCTTGTGTGCTGCTGCTGTCTCCCTTCTACTCGGACGCATCGGCCGATGGAGTGGAAGAGAGATAGATTGCGTCGCAAACCGAACGCTTAGGCCGATCGTGCCTCACTAATCGCTTTTTCCGCGCTCTCGCTTGCTTTTTCGTGTGTGCAGCCGTTATTCATCGATTTATTAGACGTTATCACGTCAAAAAAAATTTTGAAAACGTTATAAATTCCTTATTTTCCAGCTAGAAACGATTTTTAAGGTGTCGTTGAACTGGGAAATAAATATATATATAAAATTAAATAGATATAAATTCTATTATCACGAGAATTATAGTTTTATTTTTTAAACTGCCTACCCTGATTAAAAACTCTTTGTGCACGCCACCGGGTTATCCCGGCACTTACTCCCTCTTTGCATACAATAATAGTGCTTATCGTAGTAAGCCATAAGCCGTAAATGAGGAGGCGGGCAAAATTCGTTTAAGTGGATGCTGTGCCTCCTACCCCTGTCCACTGCCTACTGCCTACTGCCTACTGCCTACTGCCTACTGCCTACTGCCTACTGCCTACTGCCTACTGCCTACTGCCTACTGCCTACTGCCTACTAAGGTGGTATGCCGGAGTAGCTAAAGGGCCTAGCTAGTATGGGGACGAGCTTAGCAGCCAACTGCCTTGCAGAGTAAATTATTAGAAAAAGTAATGACACGAAGATTCCGCACCTTTAATTCTTACCAATACACTTACACGGGTCGACCTATCAGAGCCCTTCGACTGCCGGCAAGCATCCGCCCACACACCGCAAAAGGTATGGGCTATATATAGGGTTACAGTAACAGTATACAATACTAACCCGTTCCTTACGAGGAGCGTTCATGAATTTTTTATGCATCTCTAAAATGACTTTTTTTTCTCTTGTGGACGGGCTGTTGGCTATTATTTAAGAAGAAAACTTTCTTTGAATAATAATTATTTTAGGCTATGTAAACAAATATAAATAAACACTTACATGTGGAAAAAGTACACCATCTTTTTGTTGTTAATTTTATTCGTACGGTTTTTACACGGTTTCACTACACAGGAAGGCATTTCGGAATGTTTTCTGAACGTCGACTCGGCCGGCGGTTTAAAGAAATACTGAATACGCGTCTGGCGGAGTTGGAGGTTTTGGCGGAGTTGAAGTGTCATTCATTTTTTGGGTTCAGTTCAAATCTAAGTGTATTAATAAATCACAATCTATTTGGAATCCCAATTCGTCAAATCGGTAAATTCATTTCGTCTACCAATCATCGCGCACTTCACACAGCTGAATTTCCATCTGTAATCGAATCAGCTTCGCCCAATCAAACGTTAATACGAATTTATACAAATACCCACATATGTATGTAGGTACATATCGACTGTTGAAAGGAAAAAAAAATAAGATATTATTGATATCCCAACAGAGACAGAGAAACTCTGGAAACGAATGTGTATTATCTAGGCGTTTTACAGGGCTTATGACCTGTCATTGGCTGGGTTAAGTGGCCACTTGATGTACTACAACATTCCCCATTCCGCGCATCATCTGACAACTATATATGACAAATTTTTTAAACTACTATATATTATATTGAACTCGTCTTCGTCGTTCCGCATTACAGAAAATTTCTATGCTGGTGACCTCTGTTGAGAAGATTGTTAAGCATTTTTTCGGCAATCATCTTTATTAGTGATTCTTTAGCGATTTATTTAATGGTAATAATTTTTATGTAATAATTATTTGTCTTTATTTTAATTTTATTCTATTTATATTATTACTTTGATTCTATGAAAAATATTTCAGTTTTTTCTCAGCGTATATTTCTTTTTGCTCTTCTGTTTTTAATTTTATTTTGTTTTATTTTAATTATATTTCAAATTTATATAAGTACTGTAAACTACTGTATAAAATATTATGTATTTGTAAATGCCAAACGGGCGTAGATAAATAAATAAAAAATAATAAAACGAAATTGAGTGTAGGTAAGGCTCAGGTATAATGAGGAAATCCACTGCTACCCGGAATTGAATTTAAAAATGCTTTCGTGTAGACGCGAATATTAAAAATTTTTGAAGTGGGATGAAATATCCCAAAAACGCACGCAAAAATTAATAAAAAATGTTGAAAATAGCATTCATTTCAAAATCTTAAAACAATGACGTCACTCCTTGTATCTAAGTGTAGTGTTTCCGGTTTCCGTTTTTAAACCCCCCGTAGCCGCGTTCCATGGCATTTTAATATGGAATACAATCTACATACAAGCTTCTATTGCAAAAAAGATGGCCGCCATTCAGTCTACCTAGAACAGCTGTTAACAGTATATGACAGTTGAGTCGACGGTATATTTTATCTGTGCTTCCCGCGTCAGTTTGCATAGATTTTTGACAGTTTTGTTACTGGCTGGAGAAATACCATGGCCTTAAACAACCCGTTTTATGACGTCACTCCTGCAAAAATGACGCAGTTAGTACATAGTTGGTATTTAGCGCGGTATTTGAAATGTGCAACTTTAAAAAATCGTATCTTCATCAATAACTTATAAAAAAATATTAAATATATTTTTTTTGTTTAGTTAAATAGTAAGTTTATAGAAAAAAATTACTTTAGAAAACAGTGGATTCCCTCATTTGTCTACAAGTATTTGTATACATTCAAAATGTTAGAAAAAAATATAGCTACCCCGAGGAAATGGGCGTGATGGTTTGTCAGTTGGTTACATCCTGAATTTTAACGACGAAAATGTTTTATTTCAGGTGTATCAGGCGTTGTTCCGGCCGCTGCGCGTGTCGCGCGCGCAGTTCCGGCGCGTGCTGGCGTGCATGCGCGCCATCCGGCGCCTCAAGGGCCAGGAGGTGTACGCCATGGAGAAGGTCACCAAGGTGGACAGCCTGTCGCTGGTGCTCAGCGGGAAGTGAGTTCTGTCTTTCTGTACTTTCCAGCACTGAAGACGCTTTACGGGGCCACATAAAATAATTATCACAGATGATACAATAAAGAAAAAGAGTAAAGAGGATGATACAATTTTGTTCAAATATGCTAGAGTACTCCCCAGTTAAACAAAATATACCACTTTAAATTAATAATAAAACATTTGGAAGACAAAAAGCAACAAGTGAACCATAGACATGGAACAAGAGCCAAAACAGCCAAACGATTAGTGGAACCTCGAGCACTCAACTACTATGGAAGCAGAACAGAAGAGTACATGGTACCAAGGATATTTAACAAGCTTCCAGGTGAGGTGAGAGGCGCCACTAATCTTGTACAAAGGAAAGCGTTGCTGAGGAAGTTTCTCTTGGAGAGCCAGGGTTTCACGGGTTTAAATGAGTGTGAAGAAAGTGAAGAAAGCTATTTTTTATATATTTATTTACTTATATGTGTATATTTACTTATATTATGTAGATCGTATAAACTATCTAAATTAAGTTTCAAGTGTCAACTCGGTGAATGAAACGTGCCGAAAAAAACGAGAGAAAACTTGTTTGGCACGATCTAGTTTTACAGCGTCTGATGCTTCTCCCAGTAATAGCGGGCATCTTGCCGATTGATTTGGAAGTCCGAGAGGTCATTGCAAACAAACGGGCTCTGAGGCTCGGTGCACCATTTTCGCACCTTGGTGCTGATATGGTGCCCGTCCGGGGATAAAAAGTGGCTCTGATTTTATGTAGTATATGGCCTAACCGGCAAAAATTAATGAACTCCAAATCGTATCTAGAACACAATATAAATAAAAACAACACAATGTTCTAAATCATTATTAAAACACCTACATTTCACACGCTTTACTATATTCTACTGAAGTCGATCACTCATAATAATTATTTATGACTTACAAGCTAACTTTAAAGATGTTTGGTTTATGACTCTATGGATACTAAAGGCGATATTTTTCGATAAAAAACCAGTAAATTATAACTGAAGCGACTAAAGACAGAAAGAACTATCTCTTTTCCATAGAAACAAATAAATACACTTATTTTTTTATGCTGTAGTTAAGAGTAAAGAGTATAAAAAGAAACATACAGAACTACATAGAAACGTAACATTACTGTGTTAATATTAATATAAAACTAATACATTTAAAATCCATAATATATAGATAGACTCTTATGAATGTACAACATACATATTTTTGGAGTTACTGAAAAAAAATTTAAGTCAGGTATTTTTTTTTACTACTACTACCACTTTCCCTTATCCGCACCCAATGGTGCATAGGACACTGCATTGGCACACCAAGTGCAGTGTATTTTAAACATTTTATTACCTGAAGGCAAGATGCTCAGTCTTACGCTTCAGTACCAGTCACAGGTATCACACATGAAATATTAATATGAAAATCACATGTAAATAAATGTAAATAACTGATGCGTGAGATCAGAAGAAAATCTGTTAGTGTGTGGCAAGATAGGTGGGATGCTAGTAGGACCGGTAGATGGACGTGGTCGTTTATGCCCGACTTGCTTGACAGAATGGGCAGAAGTTACTTGATTTTTGACCACTATACTTCGCAAATAGTCTCGGGCCATGGGGAGTTCAAGGACAGGTTACATAAACTTGGCCTTGCCCCTGACCCGGGCTGTGCGTGCGGTGGTGGGAATCAATCGGCCGAACACATTCTGTGGCACTGTGAGCTGTTGAGTGACGAGAGGGATACTATGCTGCGGAGTATGTGTGATGTTCCGAGGCCGGTCTGGAATCCAGACCTCCACGCGAATGTGGAGAATTTCAGGGCCTTCCAGCGGTTTGTTGGGGCCTGGGTGCTGCGTTGGGAAGACTTAAGATAACCATGTGTGTTGCTTCGGGCTGCCGTCTCTGTGCCTTGCTCCTTGGTGGGTTAGAGGCGAAGTCGGTGTTTTGTGCCGTCCCCCACGGGGGTCCCCACGGGGGTGCTTTGACTGATGGGTGACATGCTTGGGTGACTTGTACTCGATGTTTTTCTACCATGTCCTTTTATACACCTTTTTCTTATGTTCTTTTGTATTGTTTTGAGCTTTTACGGCACATTTTGTTGACTGTATTAATTTGTATTCTTGTTTTGTATGTTTGTATGCATTAATAAAGAAAAAAAAAGATAAATTCGATACGGAGACACTGAGGGAACGTAAGGGTGGCGGCATCGTGATTTTCTTTTGACTTGATCGATGCTGTCGCCCTCTTGACTTAACTTCACTTGGAAACTTTGGCCCTGCAATTTGCTTATTCATTTGCAACAGCAAGAATTTAAAGTCCCGCATAAAATAGCGTGACTGACAGAGAGTCCTCAAGGACTCTATAACAGCCGCGGGTGGAGGTGGGACGATCCCTAGTACTTGACGTACTTGGTTAAGCCATGTCTTTCTCGGCCTTCCGCGGCTTCTACATCCAGGCACACTTGCATTTAAACTTCTTTTAGCCGTTTTTTCATCACTCATTCGCTCCACATGACCAAACCATCGTAAAAGCCCTTTCTTAATTTTGTCGATAATGCTTATCTCAGCCTTGCACTCTGCTCTAATTTCGACATTTGTACACCTATCATACATAGTTTTACCACACATAGATCGCATTTCAACAGCATTCAGTCCACACTTTCATCCTTCTTTTTCCAACACCACTCTTCACTACCATACATAAGGGTTGGTACCAGAACTCCGTTGTGTACTGCCAATTTAGCTTCTTTCGATAAGTTTTTATTTGCCACTATCGATTTCAAGGCACCATTAACTCTGTTTCCGGCACTAACCCTTCTCTCAATGTCCTTATCCACATTTCCGTCTCTTGTAAACATACTTCCCAAATATACAAATTCTTCAGAATCTAGTTGGATCTAAATTATTGTAACATCGAGTTCTATAAAATAAATGCCACCTTAATCAATAAAAAACGGTAAGTTCGGTTTTCCCATTGATGGAGTCACTGTTGTAATCATTAGTTTTATATTGAACTAATTGGCGCCCATATCAGACCCACACTCCACCAGTCCACCTAATGTCACCTAATTCGGCCCAATCTAGTACTCCATATTAGGCTCTAGGCAAGACAGTATGAAAACATAAACTGTTCGCGTGGGTTTACTACTAACTTACTCTAGTATTTTGTAGTACGTAGTATCTACTGTGTACAGTTATTTGCGTATGTTTTGGGATCCCGTTACAACACAGCACCTTGTATATTTCTAAAATTTTAACTGAAATATCGTTCATATTCGTTTTGATCAGTTCAGTGCAAAATCGTTTAAGCGCACTTTATACAGAACAGAAAACTGCAGTTTCTTGTTCAGAAAACTACATGTCTGTCAAAAGACGCGCTAAGTATGTAAATTTTTTAAGCGCTACCCTATGTTACTATCGTATGTTTTCACTCGGGAAATTGTTAATATAGCTAATAATGTAAATATGTTTTTTTACGTTTTTAAAAGCATTCAATATAACAATATTATCTACTATGTATGATAGGTGCACTAATGTTGAAATTAGAGCAGAATGCAAGGCTGAGATAAGCATTATCGACCAAATTAAGAAAGGTCTTTTACGTTGGTACGGTCATATAGGGCGAATGGATGATGAAAGAACGGCTAAAAAAATATATGATGCGACTGTGTCTGGTTGTAGAAGTCAAGGAAGGCCGAGAAAGACATGGCATGATCAAGTAAAACAAGTGCTTGAAAGTGGGCATGTAAGAAGTCGGAATAATCGACGTGCGTGCATGAGAAGATGTATGAATGTGGAGGAAGCAAGAGAAGTATGCCAGGACAGAGTGGTGTGGCGTTCTATCCTCTCCGCCTACTCCTTGGGGGAAATGGCGTGATGGTTAGTTAATATCTACTTTATACGGGACAGTTTGCAGACTGCACAAGAAACAGTACAGTTTTATGTCCCGTATAAAGCGGGCTTTAGATACAATTCATTGTTTATCCAGCCGAGAGAGAATTCAGGCATCGTATTTGATTAAAATGTTTATAACCATAATACCACGAATTAAGCAATTAGTTTCAAAGTATCGTAAATAAACTGTTGATTTTTTTTGCACTTTTTGCATTATTTATTTAATAATATTGTAATATTTAGTAAATATATTAACAGATCTAAACTTATTTATGATGGTTGAACACTGTTTTTAATTAAACGACAAATTCCAAGTTTCCAGGCTCAATGTTTTTTTTCGATAAAAATTTTTTAAAAACCGTTTTTAGTTTTCCGAACATCAGTGTACGCAGATATGCGGTAGGTAGGTATATACTGGACGAACTCACGACTGGCCCAAGAAACATAATGTGGGTCACAGCGGCCGCCATTATTCCACCGGATATTACCACAACTGCTCAATAATGCACAAATTATGCAATGCATTGCACTTACACACGTATAATATGTGCAGCATGGTCTCCAGATAACGGTATACCATTCAGTATGTTTGTGAAATCCATATGCTCCACATAGGGAGCGGATATGGTATGATGATAATGGTGTTAACATAGATACACATTTAATACGAACAGAGGAACGACTAGAGTTTTTGAACATCCTTGCAGTTTTCGCGGGTGATATTTTGACAATCTAGCGATATTTAATTAATTGTATGAAAAAAAAAATGGAAAAGTAAAATATTGAGAGAAGGGTTAGTGCCGGAAACAGAGTTAATGGTGCCTTGAAATCGATAGTGGCAAATAAGTACTTATCGAAAGAAGCAAAATTGGCAGTACACAACGGAGTTCTGGTACCAACCCTTATGTATGTATGGTAGTGAAGCGTGGTGTTGGAAAAAGAAGGATGAAAGTAGACCGAATGCTGTTGAAATGCGATCTATGTGTGGTAAGACTATGTATGATAGGTGTACAAATGTCCAAATTAGAGCAGAGTGCAAGGTTGAGATAAGCATTATCGACAAAATTATGAAAGGGCTTTTGAGATGGTTCGGTCATGTGGAGCGAATGAGTGATGAAAGAACGGCTAAAAGAAGTTTAAATGCAAATGCGCCTGGATGTAGAAGGAATGCCGAGAAGGACATGGCATGACTAAGTACGACAAGTACTTGAAAGCGGACATGTGAAAAGTCGAAATAATCGGCGTATGTGCATGAGAATATTTTTTTTTTATTTGACCCTTAGTATTCGAGAAAAATGAGTACGAAGTAGATTTTTTTCTTCGTTTTTTTTTGCAAATATCATGTATTTAGTCAAATTTATACTATCCATAAAGAAAACAAAATTAAATAACGCGTTTTAATAAAAATTTGAGCAATTTTACTTAATCTGCCATACTTATGAAAACTTTCGTGAGAAGTAAAAAATATTTTTTTTACCAGCTCAGACTAAAAAGTCGTGTTGCACAATCGTCTCCAAATACGATGTAGATTCACCAGTTTTCGGGTTGTACCACGAGTTTTGTTGCACCATGTATAATCATTGCATTGCATCTACCTACCTACCTACTGTTAGCAGGAATCTACGGTCGTAAATAATGATAATATAATAATTATGACGGTATGTCTACGATATCACGTGCTGGAATAATAATTATTCATTAACTCTTCCCGTGTAATTAATGTTTTATTATTCAGTTATTTTATTTACTTTCAACTTCATTCTACCGTAGAGTAATAATTACTTTGTTACCGAGTCTAGTAATTCCGTTTTCCTGCAAATTTGCTTTTATTAACTGACTTGTAACGAATTACGACATCATTATTAATTATTATTGATATCTCAACAGAGACAGAGAAACTCTGGAAACGAATGTGTATTATCTAGGCGTTTACAGGGCTTATGACCTGTCATTGGCTGGGTTAAGTGGTCACTTGATGTACGATAACATTCCCCATTCCGCCCATCATCATCTGATAACCAAATATGTAAAATTTTGAAACTGTTGTATATTAAAATCGTCTACATCGTTTTTCCGCATTACCGAAATTTTCTATGCTGGTGTCTTCTGTTTAGAATATTGTTAAGCATTTTCTTTTGGCAATCATCTTTATTAGCGTACAATGACTGGTCATTAGCCCTGTAAACGCCTAGATAACTCACATTCGCTTCCAGAGTTTCTCTGTCTCTGTTGGGATATCAATAATATTTGATTATTTTTAGTTTAAAATAAAATAACTCAAGCTAGGTAATACGATTTATACCATTTAAAAAAAAAAACAAAACGGTCTAACAAACTTCCTTGCGCTTAACTTTTCACTTAAGTTAATGTTTGAACCATGTTAAGCCAAGCCGAAGTCTAACTAACTAACCAACCATCACGCCATTTCTCCGTAGGGGTAGGCAGAGAGGATAGAACGCCATACCACTCTGTCCTGACATACTTCCTTTGCTTCCTCTACATTCATACATCCTCTCATGCACATACGCCGATTTATTCCGACTTTTCCGACATGTCCACTTTCAAGTACCTGTCGTACTTGGTCATGCCATGTCTATCTCGGCCTTCCACGGCCTCTACATCCAGGCACACTTGCGTTTAAACTTCTTTTAGCCGTTCTTTCATCACTCATTCGCTCCACATGACCAAACCACCCGTAAAAACCCTCTCTTAATTTTGTCGATAATTTTTATCTCAGCCTTGCACTCTCTGCTCTAATTTCGACATTTGTACACCTATCATACATAGTCTTACACATTCGCCTGAGAGATCGCATTTCAACAGCATTTAATCTTATGAAAAAAATAAATAAATCTTATTATAATGTGCACTAATAAATACATCGTTTACAAGAACAAAAATGCGGATCATTATTAAATCATTTTATTTAAAAAATAATATAAATTACGAATAAAAAATAATGTCGCATTATTGTTAAATATAGCTTGATTAGAATGACAGCTGTCAAACTGTTTAATTTTTAAAATTTTAAATGGTTTTAAATCTGATTTTAGATAATATATACATATATATTGATTGATATGTGAAGCATTCCAGATACTACTAATGGTTTTTTTGTTTACTAATGTACTAAATCACTCGTTAGACGTCATTTCATGGTAGTATTTGTTTGAAACCAAGTCCCATACAATCATATCAGACTTGATTCATACAGATTCTAACGTGACGAACTGTCATTCTAATCAAGCTATATTTTAAGGACTATAATACATAGCTTTTTAGTGTGGGAAATCCTGATATTTCCTGAAATATAACGTAGATATTCTTCAACAGGAAGGAAAACGGAAGCACGTGAGTTTGTATGGTAACGTATATAACGAGGTATGGTGAAAGTTTTGAATAAATATATTGCTTTGTCCCCAGTCCCCAGAGTCGTACAGTGGAGCAGTAGCTCAAGCACAGATAACTATCGACGTAGTTAAAAGCGTGCTATTTTACGTGCTAACGCTTAACGATTTGACCGATCACAGTTCGATATCGTGGTAGCGGTTCGGCTGTGTTCGTCGTGTGTTCGGACGTTTCCGCCTAGCCGATGATAGCCGACTGGGGCCGATGCGGCCATTGATCACGGCCTTACGTCAAATGTCAAATCAATGCGCTTGTCGGATTATTATATTATCGACTGCTTTTCTCAATATTTGGCTTCCCGAAAACCGGCTAAATTATAATAAAGATTGAATTAATATATGTGCGAATAAGATATACCTCGGGAAATGGCTCGCGAATAGTATGGCTCGTTTAATAATCCCGATCGATAACTTTTAACGCGTGTTCCATTGTGATCGCGAAAACGTTAAACATCCATGGGTAAGAAATCGTTATCACGTCGCTTATTACCGAATCGGTACTGATCTGTGATCAAGCAACAGAGCTCTGGGCGAACGACTGGGGATTGGGGATTTAGGGGTATGCAAGTCTGGTCTGGGCCGGCATTCGGGGTGTGAGGGTGTCAGATAGCGGCGTGGGTGTCAGATAATGGGTGTGGGTGTTCATTCATTCATTAAACATTCAAGATTTAATTTATTATTATTATATTTTTTATTTTCTTTGTTTCCTTATTTTCATTTCTTTGATCCATTTTATAAATCGTGATAATCTTAAGCCCGCTATATATTGGACAGTTTACTACACAGTTTTTCTGTGCAGTCTGAAAACGGTCCCGTATAAAGCTAAAACTGCATGAAAAACTGTGTGCTAGTGTCAGATTTAAGCTGACATGACAGTCAATGTTTTATATGTAAACGTTTAAATAGACATTGGTTTATTGTATGCTTTTAAATACGTAAAAAAACAATAACATATTTACATTATTAGCTAAATATACAATTTCCTGAGAGCAAACATACGATAATAACATACAATCGCGTTTCAAAAATACACATATTTAGCGTGTCTTTTGACAGAAGTTTGACAGACTGCACAGTTTTCTGAACAAGAAACTGTGTAGTTTTCTGAACAAGAAACTGTCTCATATAAAGCGGGCATTACTCTGTTATTTTGTATTTTTGAAATATGAACATTAGAGGCTTGCACCCACCACCTCAAGGAGTGCGAAGTAAAAAAAAAATCGATAATTTTTTGCAAATTGTTATCAAATATAATTTATTTAGTAAAGTTAATACTGTCTATAAAGAAAACGAAATAAAAAGCCGCATTTTAATAAGAATTTGTACAATTTTACTTAATCTGCGGTACTTATAAAGGCGGCGTATGCCTCCCGAGAGCCGCCACCGTGCTTGCCTATTTTACAAGGCGTCAGGTTCTCGGCGTCCTGGTCGTCCACTGTTGACAATTCGCCGGCAGTTTGCGTCAGAGCTGCGGGACGTGCACTTGACTTGGAGGATGTACGGGAGCTGGCGGCCGATCGCTTGGCCTGGAGGCAGTTTGTGGATTTCATATGGTGTGGTGATGATGACTTATACAAACCTTCAAGAATAGAAAAAATATTTCAAGCTTAGATTCAAAAGTCATATTATTATACATTCGACTCTAAATATGATGTAGATTCACCTGTTTTCGCGTTGTACTACTAGTTTTGTTACTCCGTGTAATAATATCTTTCGGCGCGCGGCGTGACAAAAGTATTAGAACGCCGAACACTTTTGTTAGGACGCCGAATAATATTATCGGGTAGGTAATGCAAATATAATTTATTATTGATACCCCAACAAAGACAAAGAAACTCTGGAAACGAATGTGGGTTATCTAGGCGTTTACAGGGCTTACGACCTGTCATTGGCTGGGTTGAGTGGCCACTTGATGTATTACAACATTCCCCATTCCGCCCATCATCTGACAACCATATATGGCAAATTTTTGAAACTACTATATATATATCGAGTTGGTACAGAAGTATCCACATCGCCGACTAAGAATGATGTCTAAAAATTTTGAATTCGCTATTCGCGACTACTGCAATCCTTATACAAAAAACAGGGTAGTGTTTAAAATTCCTTGTTAGGATTTCGGTACCGAAAAAATGTTTTTCTCTCAGTGCACCGTCCACAACCACCCACCCACCGCGAGAGATGGAACTCCGCCGAAATGGAACTAAAGTGGACAGATACGCCCCTGTCCAACTTTCCACAACTTGAAGCCTAACTTGAGAATAAATATTCCACTTCTGTCGGCAGTAATGAAACGGCTTTTATTGTTTTGCAGTTGACTTTTTGTAGATGGAAAAAAGCCATTTTTTTAACCAATTTTCTCCTTTCTGTGTCTTTTTGGGACTAAATTTTATTTTATTTCTTGAATTTATGTTTTTTTTACAATAATTCACATTCTTTCTGACTAACTAATTAACTGACCGTCACACGATGGCAGGGAGATGACCCCGGAGGGGTAGACGAAGAGGATGGAACGCCACACCGCTATGTCCTTTCGTGCTTCCTTATTCTTTGTTGTTTCATGCACACGTGTCGATTATACCGACTATTTTTTATAAACTTGATCATACCATGTATTTTTCTGCCTTCCTCGACTTATCGTGAATTATTTATAACATTCCTAAATAATTCAATTCGAGGCTTCAATTCAGCGCCTGAATCCCAGAAACGTTTTTTAAAATGTCGGCGGGTCTAAATGGATGTTGCTATGGGAATAAATAGTTACCAGGGATGTTAAAAAAACAGGGATGTTAAAAAAAAACAGAGACGTTAAAAAAACAGAGTTGTAAAAAAAACAGGGATGTTAAAAAACATGGGTGTTAAAAAAAACAGGGATGTAAAAAACCAGGGATGTCAAAATCGACCAGGTAAAAAAAACGATTATCTTACCATGGATGTTAAAAAACCAAGGAATGTTAAACAACCTTACACTTTTATCTTCATTTCTAGTTACATAATATCTATGTATAGCACTAAAAATTTGTATTTGTAAATAGTAATACCTATGTATATGTATAGAGGACATATCGATTTGTACCGGCCGAATGTAATACCCTATGTATATGAGGACATATCGATTACCCGGAGCCGGCCGAATGAATTGAGGCAGAAAATGGTGGAAATGGAAGTAAGTGAGTTCCGCTCGTTACTTCGCACATTATATTGTACATGTTCAAATTCTATTTTTATATCCCACATTTCCTTATCTCTCAACTTAACCTAACCTAACCTAACTTTACAAGTGACCATACAAAATGGGCACGGTTTCTGCTCCGTGTAGAAGCGAATATGACAATACACAAACAGTAGATATATATTTACAACATTTTGAATGTCTACTAACACTTGTAGACAAATTACTGGATATCAATCATTATCAATATCAAATTTACCGGTCAAAAAATAAGCAAAATAAATTGAAGAGACATCTTAAACCGAAATTACACATCGATGTTTTATTTATGAACAATCATTTAAATCTTCTAGTTCCAAGTTTTGATATAAATAATAAATATTATAATATAAGTAGAAAGTAGAAATAAATTCATACCTAATTTGCAATGCTAATTAATTCATTGTGAAAACAATTTTTTTTCGGTATCATTCAAAATTTATTCTAAACCTTGAGTTTCTCATCTGTCTTGTGATACGATATTAGTATTGTTCGTGTTTTTATATTAAATTGATGCTTTACAAAATATTTTATGAGTGCTAAAATGTACTTTAACTTTTAAAAAAAATCGAATAGTGTTTAAAAAAATCCATAGTTTATAAGCACCGCACAGCCATAAATTTATATCTCATTTTATTAAATAATTTTTTTTTCAACGTAAATACAAGGCAAGTGCGTTTATATACGTAAATAGTATATATATAAATATAGTTCGCAATGTTGTTAATTTGTTGTAGGTACCTAATGCATTATTTAATTGTTCTTCTGTAAATGTACCTACTTGTAAAAGTAAATGTTAGCTTGTAAATTGTGAATACCTCAACACGGGCTTTGCCAGCGAAGTATTTCATTAAGAAAAAAAAAGAAATATATATGCAATAAATCAATAAAAAAATTAATTGAAAGTCAAGACAATTAGTAGGTGATTACATACATATAGTAGGTACTAGGTACATAGGTAAGGAAAAATACATACAAAATATGATAATTTATCGTATACGCTTTCTTGCACAAGATTTTCTTAATTTTAGTTTGAATTTTTTCCCTGCACCTTTTTATTGATTAGTTTGTAACGTCGTACGTCAAAAGTTTTAAAACGTAAACAATAATAAAATAGGTTATTTTCAATATGACTCTTAAGAACTCGGAGTTGCCAGTAACTTATAATATATAAAAAATACGCGTTTTTAAAACGATTTTATTAAAATCGATTTTTTCTGTTGTTATTTCAATAAATTTTGGACGGAAAAGGGTATCATTCAATTATTTATCAAACCATTGTAAAAACTCCTAGTATCACAAATAAATAACGCGTTAGTTTTTCGACGCCAAAGTGTAATATCTTAGTATAAACGATTTGCAACAAATCGAGAACTTATTGAACGTGCGACCATATAGTGAACATACCTCCAATCAATTCTGCGCATGCGCGACGGTTGGAGGTGGTACTTAGCGATGCATCTTATTAGTTTTTTCGCGTTAGTGAATTTTTTTTCGACCGATTTCTCTAAAACGATTGAGTTCGTTGTTTTTTCCGGTGTTTTCGGCAACTGTACATCGTGTTTGTTGACCAACATCGCTAATTGTCAGATTCACATTCGCAAAGATAGATAGAAAAGTTAAAGCTTCCTTTTTTTCTGGATTAATTTCATGGCTATAAAAACAAAGGGTTATTCAACCAAGGACACTTTCAAGGGTCTTAAATATAAACACGATAAGAGAGGATGATAAACTATTCAATCTTTATTTTAGGCTTAAAAATTTTGATATGATATCAAAGGTATTGATATGTCATTATTTTTAAACATTTGGCTCGCTAGAGTTACCGTCCCAATGTCATACAATTGGACTAAAGATAAAGAGTTCTGGTGTAATAGAGTGTGGTAGGATTGTTGATATAAATGTTAGCGTCAAAGTTCGACCCCTTCATCCTTATTCCTGTTTGCTTTGTTTGTTTTCCTCTATCCGCGTTTTCATACCGGAGTTTTCTTTTTGAAATGAAGCTTTAAAATTATTGGATCAAGCCCATGATAATCCCAAACTTCCCAAAACACTAAAAACATATGTACTCTATGCATATTGATTGCGTTTATTGCTCGCTTTTCTTTTTAAAGTTTTTTTTTTGATAGTTTTCCTCTCAAAAGTTAAAACGTTTAAACAAAATCGTATGTTTATTTTCAATTAATGTCTACTCGTTATTAACGCGGCGGAACTTCAGAGGTTGCAGACGTTTCGAAGTTTTGCAGCAGTGTTGCATAAAATAAGTGTTGGGCTTAAAGAAAAATAAAGGAAAAAAAAAAAAAATATCTTGCAACACGATTTTTTAAATTAAAATATGGTTGGTTTCTGTTCATATTTTCAAATTAAATTTTTGACGAAAAAAAAAAAAAACAGTAAAATAAAAAAAACTAAAATAAAAAGGGTTTACATTTTTAAATTATTATTCATAAAACAGTATATAAACTCTAGATTCACAAAAAAAAAAAAAAATAATAAAAAAAAAAAAAAAAATAAAAAAAATAAAAATAACGTGTAGTTTTCTCGTTCCCCCCCGCTAAGTTTTTATTCGGTCTACATCAAAATCTCGGGCGATCCCGCCTCTCGGGACGCCCCGCGTTTGTTTGCTACCGCCTGTTGTTCTCGTGTTTTTTTTGCTCGCCGCGTTGGTTGCATTGCTTTGCTTGTTTGTTCCGCCGTTTGCTCCCGCTGGTTTGTTGGTTTTGCCTTGTTTTGTCGCCGTCTTGGTGCTGCGGCGGGCAGGTTATGTGGAACAGTTTGTCCAATCTATTAGTTTTGAACTACGCCACAGATGCGCCCGACGGGGGGGGGTTTTGGTTTGCGGTTATCAAGACACCCGGGTAATATATGCGTTTGGGGGGGTAAAGTGGTTTTGTTGTAGGGTAAAATATTTTGGGCGGGGTTTTTATCTGGGCGGGGTCATGGGTGGGGGTTGGGTCTTAAATTCTATGCGGTGATGTAGGTGCGTACGTGGTGGGTTTATGGTATTCAAATGGGGTTATGTGTTAATATCGGGTTGGGTCGGGTGGTGGTCCCGGGTAGGGGTGAGGAGGGTGGGGGGGTATGGTTTTCACAAGTCCTTCCCGCGAGCGATTTAGCGATTTTGGGTTGTCATCAAGACCTCCTTCTCGAGGGCAGAGTCGAGCGATGTCTACAAATATGAGATTATAAACACCTATAATAAACTCAGAGTTTATTGCCCCATTTTTAATTTTCACCATTGAGGTTTAATTTAGTACCAAAATAGTGTGGGGCTATAGAAAAAAAATGCTAGAATCGAGGACAAGACCAAGATTTGATTTGAATTGAAAAAAATTAGATCTTTTCTGCCATAGTTCAATTTAAATTTGACGGGGGAGGGGAAACGGTCTTTATTTAATTATATATCAAATATTTACACAACTCTAGTTTCAACAAAAACGCCATTTTCGACTCAGCTAGGTAATCAATGTTTTGTATCGTGTGTAAAACGATCTACAGCTGTTTTCGGTGACACCCATTGCGCGCAGGTTAGCTTATAGCATGCAGGCAGAACGCTCTCCTTCGCATTGTACAGCATGTTCTGATGGCCGAGCGAGGAGGTGGTGCGTCTTTGTTAATTTTTTCCTTGGAAAAAAAATTTTTGGTGAAAGAAAAAAAAAAAAAAAAATTGAAATAAAAAAATTTCGCTTCTTTTTGCCCTGCCTGCGGGTCGGTTCTATATTGGTCATTCTCGGCGTTAGGTCTAATTAAGCCTATTGTCTCTCATGTGTCGGAATATTTTATTTTTGGGGCCCGTCTCTCCTTGGCTTCTTCTCTTTCAAAACGGTTGAGTTTAGTTGGTGTAGATTAGAGTTGTAGTTTCTTCTTTAAAAAGTAGAGCAGGTTAGAACTCCTCAAGGTTCTTTGCATTCCACAAGATCATAAAACGATCTACATTTTTGGAGGAGAGAAAGGAAAGCCAATAGCAAATTCGTCCTGTGGTTTAAATGTGTGGTGTAGTAAGGTTCAGCACCGTAAGGGTTTGACGAGGTGGTGGGTTTAGAGGTGTGTTTGTTTATTTTTTCTCGGTTTTTTTTTGAGTAGAGGTGTCCTTTTGTTTGATTTAACGATTTTTTGTAACAGCGTAGCGATTGTTTATTATTTCGATAATTGTTCGCCCCCCCTGCGAGTTTACAGTGTCAGTTTTGACGGGAAGTAGAGAGTGGAAAGACACAAAGTAGGGTTCGATTTGATTTTGTGTTTTTGTAGTGACTGTTTTTTCGTGTTGTGTGGTTAGTGTTGTTTTGTCGTTGTTTTGTAGTGACACCGTTTTTAGTATAGCGATAGAGTTTAGGATAAGTAGGCGTTTTTGTTTTGTTTTTGTATTGTAAAAGCAGTTAGTGACGTTTTGGCGTTTTTTTATTTTTTTTTTGATTTATTAGAGTGGTATAATTACCACCGCAGGTAGGTAGTGGAATTAATATGAGTAACCATTTTTATTACAGTCAGATTTTGGCTCATGATTTTTCTGTGTTTGTTTGTTGTTTTTTGGAATTTTGAAATGGATAGGAATCGGATATATTAGTTGGATTGGATTTTTTTTTTTTTGAATGGAGTTTTGCCTTGTTTATTGTCCTATCACTAACCTTATTATGGAGGATTATCTAATTTGTTCGAACAATACATAATATTTTCATTATGGCGCTACAATTAAATAAATGACCCTGCGAAGTGCGGAAATTGTCTTGGTTTTTGCCAACTAATACATATTCTACAAAATAATTGTTGTCGGGCAAATATTTGGCGTGCGTGGATTGATGTTGTCTGTTCGACTCACACATATATTTCACTTTATGGCCCACAATTTAATTTTTTAAAAAAAAAATAATTCTACTTTTGTGTCTACTCCTACTATTATAACTATTCTATTCTTTTTTATTATTTTGGCTTATTTGACGGCATTTTTCAACCTTTTGTAATCCGATTTCTTGGCTTACTAACTAACCATCACGCCATTTCCTGCCGGGACAGGGGTTTGGGTTTGGCAGGGAAATGAGAGGATTCAGATTTTTAGGAGAGTGAGGGATAAGCTCAGTTCGCGAGAGGAGGATTTAGAATATTGAACGCCAAAACACCATACTCTTGATCCTTGCACATCTTCCTCTCTGGCTTCCTCCACATTTCCATTACATCCTTTCATTGCACACTCGGCACGTTCGATTTTTTTATATTGTTATTATACTTCCCCGAACTGATATTCTTGCCCACTTCTTCTTTTTCTGAAGCACTCACGTTCTTACTTGATTCGTGTGCTCACCGTTCTTTTCTCGGCCCACTTCCTTCTCGACCTTCTTACATCCAGGCAGGCACAACATAGTCGCATCCCTTCGCATATAGTAGTCCGCTCTCATTCGCACGAAAGGCACTAGTCGCACATCATATTCCTAAGTCTCCGCTGCGGCATCATTATATTTTTTTACAGCCGTCCGCGCCCGTTCTTTCATCATCATTCATTCGCTCTACATCATGACCTGCCGCCGAACCATCACGAAAAGAGCTTTCGAACATTTGTCCGAATTAAAATATTAAAAAGGATGCTTATCTCGGCGATTTCTTGGCACCGTTTTAAATTCTCCGAAAATTAACATAAATGGTTTCATTGGGCATTTTGGTCTTTGGCCCCACTCTCAGAATTTTGGATTGTTTAATTTGCGTTATTTATTCATTTTCCGTTGTTTTTTTAAACGCCAGAGCAGTTAAGAAGTTTTAGAAGTTATGGCGGAGAATATAATATGTAATCATAATTTATTACGACATCTAAAATATAGTGTCGCCGCTAAAGAAACTGGAAAATAAGTTCTCCTCGCTATTTCCCTCGGGAAAAATTTCCGGAAGAATTATTAGAATATTTTGTTATCAGACAGTAATCCCCGAACCTAACCTAACTCCTACCTGACTCATTAGTGAAAGATAATCCTGATGGAAAAAATATTGTTGATTTATTAATACATAAATTTGGTTTGAAGTTGAGAGGGTAATTATTTCTAAGTCACTGTATTTATTTATTTTATTAATACATAAATTTGGTTTGAAGTTGAAAGGCGTAGCGAACAGGTATTTATTTACTCAAGTCAATGTATTTTAAATAAAGTAACTGGATAGGTAAATTTAAGTCTACTCTCAAACCTTTTTATTCAACGCAAAACTCAGTTATTTCCAAATAATAATAATTAAAAAAAGAATTGCCGTTTTTTGTAAAAAACAATTTGTAGTAAAATGGGATTTAAACCCGAGATTTTGAATCCGGAATTCGCGAGATATTGATATTTTTTATATGTAGAATTTTCAAAATTGGTAGTACCTACACAACGGAGTTCTGGTACCAACCTTTTGTATGGTAGTGAAGCGTGTGGTGTTGGAAAAAGAAGGATGAAAGTAGACTGAACGCTGTTGAAATGCGATCTATGTGTGGTAAGACTATGTATGATAGAAATGTCGAAATTAGAGCAGAGTGCAAGGCTGAGATAAGCATTATCGACAAAATGAAGAAAGTACGGCTTTTACGATGGTTTGGTCACGTGATAAAAAACACGGCTAAAACGACAAGTTTGAGAAAATGCAATGTGTGGAGATGAGCGAATGAGTGATAAAAAAAAACGGCTAAAATAAGTAAATGCAAGTGTGCATGAGTGTAGAAGCCGAGGAAGGCCGAGAAATACATGGCATGACAAGTACGACAAAAGAAAGCGGACATGTGAAAAGTCGGAATGAATCGGTGTATGTGCATGAGAAGATGTATGAATGTAGAGGAAGCCAAGGATGTATGTCAGGACAGAGTGGTATGGCGTTCTATCCTCGCCGCCTACCCCTACTGGGAAATGGAATGATGGTCAGTTAGTTAGTTAGTTAGAATTTTCACCATTATACCGACAAGTCATGCAAGATTTTTCTGAAAAATGTACGTGCTAGAAGTCTTGTCCTTAGCGGAAATGCTAACAACCCTTTATAGATGACCCCTTACTATCCGAATGAAATCACACTTGTTGAGTTTGCATTTTTTTTCTTTTTTTTTTTCTATAATTTTTTCTAGAATAATCTTACGATGAGAATATTTTTCTTTATTTTTTATCTTTGTTGTTACTACCCTGTGAGACCTGTAATTGGTCTACTCTGTTTTCGTTTTATGTTATTTTAATGATTATATTTGACTGTTGGTTTTCCTGTAAATAAATAATATAAATAAATAGATATTATTTTTTCTTTCTTGTAAAAAGTTAGGCCCATTCTTCCCGACAATTTCGTGCGAGAAATCTGGGAGTTCAAAGTTTGAAGAAATGGGTGGATATAATAGGTAATATTATAATAATACGTATGTATTATACGGCAGATAAGAATTCCCAGATCACAATAGTTGGTCACAGTCTTGCTTGGTGTATTTTGTGTAGGTTTTGTGGGGGTGGGGTGTACAATACACAATACCGTTCTAGAACCTAATGGGCCAGGGGACAATTTTTTTTTTCAATTTTTTTTAGATGGTGATTTATATAAATATTAAGTATGAAATTTTTTTTTTTTTGATTTTTTAAATTCATATTATGTCCGTAATTAGTTTTTAAAATACCGTAATCGCGATTTCCCGCCAAAACGGATCGTTATTTAGGTATTATGCGTCTATCAAAATTCGAGGCATTTTAACCAAGTTTTGATGTAAGTAGCGCCTAAAACAAGTTTTGATGTAAATGTAGCCGCCTCAAACACGATATCTAGGTTATATGCAAAAAAGCATCAATACTTATATGGTTCTAGTACAACTATATATTAAGTCAACTCTTTTTGTGCGCTTAGGAGACGGGTGCTTTTAAAGCATCCCTCCGCCGTGAATCCCATAAACAGGAAATAGCTGTATACAACGTATCCACTACGATAATATTTCCAAAAAAACGATACAAACTGCATACATTTTCATACAAACGTTCATTTTTATGATTATAGTGGGAAAGTTCTTTTACATCTGTCATAATTTGGTAAACATAACCTATGTTCATAAATGCAAAATTATTTTAGAATGTCATTTCTACACGTAATAAGTCTGAAGTTAGTTAACTGTCAATTTTTCAAGGAAACAGTTTGTTTAGCTGACACTTAGTTGATCAAACTACTTATTGTATTGTATTGATTTATGAACGTTATCACCGGAAGTGCCATTTTACCTAAAATTTGCCCTGTTTTTTATAAGCTCCGTTTTTAATATTTTTTTACGAGGAATCCTTTGAATTTTAATCTTGATTTAAAATTGAATATTCTCTACTACTTTTAATTCTCTCTTCCGGAAATTAAAGTTTTTGAGTAACATGGGTTTCTGTTTTCAAAATATTAAAAGGTAGGATGATCAATCTTACGCTTCAGCACCAGTCCAAGGTATCACACATGAAATATTAATGCGAATATCACATTTAAATAAGTATTTCACGTTTGCCAAAAAAAAACGCAATCAACAGTTTAAGAAATAGGAGATCAGCCCTCAGATCTGGTAAATAATTAAATATCTACTGATTTTTTTCAGAGATATTTATTTAATTCATTTCAGCTTTCGACCCTTTCCTTCGAACCCTCGTAACCCCTATTTAAAAACTTTTGAGTTTGGCAATAATTTAATATATTATGTAAGTTAAGTAAGAGAAAAAAAACTTTGTATTTTTTCCAGAATAAAGAGAATTACTTCCTTTTAAAGAACCGAAGAATACTGTATAAATATCTTTAGCCTTTTCTTTCTCAAGTCCAAAGTTTTCCGGAATATTTCCTAATTGCGCACCTGTCAAATTTCGTTTTTTTCGTGATTTATTGCGTCACGTGTTCGGTAGAACTGTCTTAACCCGAGTCTTCACTAAGTATTATTTGACAGGATTAATAAGTCTTGAATTTTTTTATAATTTACTTAACATTCGGCGATATATTCTAGTTATTAGATTCGATATATTCGATAGATGCGATATATATATTCTAGTTATTAGATTCGATATATTCGATAGATGCGATATATTCTAGTTATTAGATTCGATATATTCGATATGTGCGATTTATTCTAGTTGTTAGATTCGATATATTCGATAGATGCGATATTCTAGTTATAGTTATTCGATTCGATATATTCGATAGATGCGATATATTCTAGTTATTCGATTCGATATATTCGATAAATGCGATATATTCTAGTTATTAGATTCGATAGATGCGATATATTCTAGTTATTAGATTCGATATCGATCATTTCATCATTAAGAATAGATACTGCGTTTTTTACTCGATACATTATTTTACATGCATTACATAAAAATGTAAGGCAAAAAACCTTTATAAGATTGTAATTTCTTTAATAGGAATTTACATAAACAAGTTTATTCTATAATACACGGTGTATATATATTTACTATCCTAAGACTTACTACTCATTCCACCACTTGCCCATTTACCGCATCTGTACAATTTTAGATATAAAAATAATAATCTTCGATGTTTAATTGACTCCTATCATTACATTATACTCGATACATTAAAATGCAGGCACTCTCAAAAATGGACAGTTTTCCGTAATTTTATAATTCCAATTAAAATGAAGCAATTATTCACCGATTTCCCCGAGTACTAGAAGATAATTATGTAAAATGTGTTTGGATTTAAAACGATCCAATGTGAACGCACGGCAGAAAAGTACCTACAAAACAACAATTTACAAAATACAAATTTGTGAAATTAACGCTTTTATTTATGGTATTCAATACTTTCAATAGGTTATTTACAGACGCCAGTTTTACTATTCTTGCATACGAAATGTTATAATATAATCTAATTTAAGATCTAAGTAGATACGTGGGTACTCAAGTTTTTATTTAAAGCTTGAAACGCCTTAAACTTTTATTATACATTAAAAATATCAGCTTAGATTACACGAACTCTGAATGATCTGGAGACACTGTCCATAAAGCCACAAGTACAAAATATAACTCGCCACAAGGTAATGTTATGTTAAGTTAGCCAGTGGATTGTATTTTTCAAACGTTTGTACTAGTACTGTAAAGTACTCGGGTATTGTAGCATAAATGTGAGTAAAATGTATATAAGTCGACTTAGGGCCCATGTAACTGCTTATAACATAGTTATTGCTCCATTTTAAACCTGTGCCTGCAGAGACTAATGAACAGTCCTAAAGTAAACAATTATAATCGTCATAGAGCATTTTCTTAATGGAACAATTACATCGATTATTTCTATGACCAAATGATAAATTATGATCTTACACATGTCACAATATAGAACGACTATTTTTAAAATATGTTTACAAATAAACTCCAAGTAAGGTTTGTTTTAATTTGAACTGATTTGTCGTAGTATCGACAAACTCCGACATGGAGGTGCTCAGATGATTGGACACTATAATAATGTAGACTTAGTACTTTCATTTATGAAAACTGTAATAAGGCAATCGGAACAGTATTGTAATGTACAAAACTTTAGACAAAGAAGATTATAGATTTCAGTTTTACGCTGATCTGTTAACTTCAGATGAAAATATCACACATAATAATATGCAAAAATGGTATCGAAAATCAGTGCTATGTATTTATAATATTACTTTGCAGTGCGATATTCCCTGCCATGCAATTTATTAACGTTTTCACAAAGCTTGTAACCGTATAATTATAACTTTTTATCTATTATATATAAAAATGAATGTAAGTTTTGTATAATGTTTGTCCTTATAGATTCGTAAACCGCTTATCCGATTGCAATAAGTTGTTCTAGAGGTTGTTTTTATCACTCCCTGGGAAGGTTCCTGCATTATAACATCCATTTTTAAATTTTTGTATTTGTGTATTTGATATAATTTAGTGACAGTTCCGGTGAATTTTTAGATGCGCCATGTAACCGATAGAACTGCATAGCTAAGTACATAAAGCTTATAAAAAATGTCGTCAAATAAATGCTGTACAGCAAAAGGCGCTAAATGTCGTTTTCATCACGTATACAATTTATTTTTATACACCTCGAACTTTCAATTACATTTTTAAATTTATTTACACCCCGATTCGGACTTTTTTTCACAATAAATAAGTGCCGTGAATTGGTTTTGAGCTATCGAGTGCATTTTTTACCTCCGAAAATGTTTTTTTGTTCAAGATTTCTGTGTTAGTTTCATCGTCAGTTTTTCTCTATGAGAAAAAAAATCGTTTGACAAGGGCTTCTCCTGATCGAGAATAACTCTGCAGAGCTCTGTTTTTTGCAATAAATAGAAAGAAGACAAAATTCCAAGTTCAAAGACACCTAAAAAATCGTTTCTAGCTGGGAAAATAAAAAAGTTATAACGTTTTAAAAACATTATTTTTTTACTATATAATATTTTAAGTTTAATCTGTTATAATTTTTATGGCTATGGAATAAAATCATTAACAGACAGTGAATTCGTAATAAAAAGTACCTACCTTATAATTCGTTTGGAGTTTATATTATGGGTAGTCTACCTAGAAGTTTTTATTTCTCCTTCGAGCTACAAGAATTTATGTTTGAAATTTGGAGCATTTGCTACTACTACTCTCCCTTATCCGCACCCAATGGTGCATAGGGCACTGCATTGGTACACCAAGTGCAGTGTCTCTTGATCATTTTATTACATGAAAGTAGGATGATCAGTCTTACGCTTCAGTCCCAGTCCAAGGTATCGCACATGAAATATTAATGTAAAAAATAACATGTAAATAAATCATATTTCATATTGACCCTCTACGGGAATCGAACCCGCGACCTCATACACGGTAGTAAAATGGGCTACCACTGTGCTACGAGGTGAACATATGGATCATATGGACTCGCACAATTCCCGAAAAATATATATTCTATTTGTATAATGCCGAATGAGTTTTAATTTTTTTAAAATTTAATAATTATCATCACCATTACTTCCTATTACAGAATTGCTTCCCATGCACAGCATATGGATTTTTTAAATTCCAAAATGGCGGGCGTACCTTTTTTTCGTAAAATAAAGTAGGGTATCGTTTTAAGGGTTTTTAAGGGTGCTGATTTCGAATTTAGAGTTTATTTTTAAATCCAAGATGGCGGACGCAACGTTTTTTCATCAAATAAAGTTGGGTATCGTTTTAAGGGTTTTAAGGGTCCTGATTTCGAATTTAGCTTTTATTTTTAAATCCAAGATGGCGGACGCAACTTTTTTTCATAAAATAAAGTTGGGTATCGTTTTAAGCGTTTTTAAGGGTCCTGATTTCGAATTTAACTTTTATTTTTAAATCCAAGATGGCGGACAAAGCTTTTTTTCATAGAAGGATGTTGGGTATCGTTTTAAAGGTTTTTGGGGGCCCTGATTTCGAATCTAGCGTTTATTTTTAAATCCAAGATGGCGGTCGTCCCTTTTTTTTCAGAAAATGAAGATGGGTATCGTTTTAATGGTTTTGGGGGGCCCTGATTTCGAATCTAGCGTTTATTTTTTATTCCAAGATGGCGGTTGTCTCTTTTTTTCACAAAGTGAAGATGGGTATCGTTTTAATGGTTCTTGGGGGCTCTGATTTCAAATTTAAAGTTTATTTTGATATCCAAGATGGCGGACGCACCTTTTTTTCATAAATGAAGATGGGTATCGTTTTTAGGGCGTATGGGCGTCCTGATTTCGAATTAAGAGTTTTATTCGGAAATTCAAGATGGCGGACACACATTTTTTTCATAAAATGAAGGTTTGCATCGTTTTTAGGGCGTATTCGCGTACTGATTTCAAATTTAAAGTTTATTTTGATATCCAAGATGGCGGACGCACCTTTTTTTCATAAAATGAAGATGGGTATCGTTTTTAGACGATACGGGCGTCCTGATTTTGAATTAAGCGTTTATTTTTAAATCCAAGATGGCGGACGCACATCTTTTTTATAAAATAAAGATTGGTATCGTTTAAAGGGTTTTGGGTGACCTGTTTTCGAATATAGAGTTTATATTTGAAATCCAACTTGACGGACGCACCTTTTTTTCATCTAAGAGTAAATTCCATTCATGCGTCGGACCTGCTACACACATTTAAAAAAAATAAATGTCCCTGGGTGTCTTTTTCAAGGGTAATAGAAGTCCTCATATTAAATTTACGATCGGACAGCCAAGAAATTTAATTGTTTATGCCAAAGACGGATAAACAAAAAATATATTATAAATACCTACCATGAAGCACTTGAAAAATAAAGTCACCAAAAATAAAATAAATAACATTTACACTATACCTTTATACATACGAGTATACACATTATACGAGTTATTCAATTTTCATAAATGCATTTATCATCAGAAAGAAAATACAAAGCATTCCTTCTATTACAAATTCCCAAAGAAACGAGATAAATCTTTCAAATTTCAATCGATATTTCTAGAATTACCTGTTTCTTCTGCGGCAGCAACGCGACGGGTATCAGCTAGTAATATATATACAATTTAATTTAATTTCGGCGTATGTGCATAAGAAGATGTATGAATGTAGAGGAAGCAAAGGAAGTCTGTCAGGACAGAGTGGTATGGCGTTCTATCCTCTCTGCCTACCCCTACGGTGAAATTGCGTGATGGTTAGTTAGTTAGTTACGATTTAAATCCAACTGGATTTTTGGTTCTATTTTTTATATTTTATTATTTTAAGGACAGTTTGATAATGCCCTAACAAAACAAAACTAATTTAAATACCTATATCAAAACAAAGTGAATAACGAAATTTCAGAAGAACAAAAAAATGGCATAGGAGTCCCACAGGGAACTGTTTTGGGACTATTGTTATTTATTGTAAATTATATCAGGCAGTTTGTGGAATCCATATGCTCCACATAGGGAACGGATATGGCATGATGATGATACTAGTTCAAATTGATTTGAATGTCAAATTAGGCTGTTTTCAGATGACACGTTGATTTATATGGAAAAAAATTATTTTGAAACCGCAGTTGTAACAATAAACAATGAATGGTCTTAAAATACTTTCGTAAAAGTGAGTTTTTTAACTATTTTTTATTGGATCTTATTTTATTTTTATTTGGACTTATACACAGTGTTTTTAAATATATATATATAATAATAATGTTCCCTCACTGGGATAACCCGTGCCGAGGGAAACATTTTACATTGTTTATAACGGGTATATTCTGCATACAATCTTAATTTAATTAACCCAACATCAATCCTTTTTTTTTAAAAAATCATACAGATAAAAGTAAGTAAGTGGTCTAATTTTAAAGTCAAAAACCCCCTGACTATCTACTTGGCCTGATCCATTCCTCCAATTGTGCACGACCCACCTCCACAATCCATTTTTTTATGGCTACTTTGTATCCTGAGTGTTTTTCGAGTGTTCTGATGGACAATGGGAGTAGGTTGTACACTTTACTCGAGTAATAGACAAGGCTTCTTTGATTCGAAGCAATAACTTGAAATAACACGTTTTTTCAAGTGAATGAGATATTTCAATGTGTGCTTTCTGATTCGAAATAAAATAATTACACAAAAACATCACTAGAGCCGCCAAACGGGGTCGTTAGACGCTATAAAGATGGCGTTTGGGGAAACTTCGATTTTCTTGACATTTGACCTTACGAGGTATCGTTGGACAGATAATAAAATTTTTCCGCATACTCGTTCACCGTTTTAGCTGTAAATTTTATTGCTTAGGAAATATTTACGAAAAAGTTTGTTTTGTTACACACATTTTGCTTTATAGCGAAAAGTACCCAGTTTTAACTAACTAGCCATTATTTTCTTTATTTATTTTACTGTTTTTACGCCCATAGAGCCTTTACATAGACATTTTTAAATTATTACAAAGTAGGCCACCATCAATCCTTCAGGCTCTCCACGACCGATTTCACTGAATTATTAAATGAGTTTCTTATTTTTTATTTATTTTATTGTTTTTACGCCCATAGACATTTTTAAATTAATTACACAGTAGGTAACCATTCTTTACCGGCATAAAAAATATTTGTATTTTTTTGTATGTAGATTTATTTCTAATTAAACATAATTTTTTTTTTGTGCCATTATTATTTTTATGGCAAGTATTTTGTATTTTACTGTTAAACGTCACATTCCGGTATACATTTCCTGAAGATATGGTTATGCGGAAAGACAGCCAGTTTATCGGGAAACGAATAATGTCTACTGATGACGAGTGGAGTGCATCAATCTTCAAAATATTAAACTATTGGGTTATTTTGACAGTTACGAATCAAATAACATTAATGAATTAATTATATCTTGAGCTTATGCATATATTATAAATGTGTAATGATATAATGTGTAAACACTTGTAGCTGAGTGTGAAACTACGGAGCTAGAGATTGGAGATCATGAGCTCAACATTGTTTCGACTTTATGACGTAATTTTTAATATACTATAAGTGCGCTTATTTTATCGAAGTTATTATTATTTTTTAATATTCGTCAGTAAATACTCATGTTGTTATAATACTTGTGGTTCAACGGAAACCAGTGAATGATACGTCAAATTTGGAGTCGATTTAAAAAGTGAATCTACATATTTTTTTGGATTATTTTTTGAATAGTTTTCGAGAAAATTGTGATACCGTTTTTTTTTCGATATTTTTTAGCACTGTTGTGTTTCGATGCAGTGTCCCTATGCTATTTGGTTTCGGTGGAGGGGAAAGTTGTATTAGTATTGTATGTTTAAGCAACATATTACGAAGATTAGTTTTGAAATTATTTGATGTTAAAACTCGGTCTTAATTAAGTATATTTTATTCTTGGGGAACATTCAATAAAAGACCTCGGTGCATAATAGTTAACAACATTTGAATGTTTATACATATTATTTCTAGGAATTAAATTCTCGTGGTTTCCACCTGTTATAATCGCCTAGGAGGGACTCCACAGTTCTCATCTGGCACCGGGACAAGTTCTCTGCTCTCCATTGGGGACCATTCCTAAGTATTGTATTCGACCACTTGCCTCGCTTAGTAGACGTTGTCACTCAAAAAAGTCATGCAGGTTGTGCCTAAGCGCTGACGTTACAATATCAGATATATGCAGGTTTTGTACGTTCTATCATTAAATCTCTTTAATAATTTTCCAATGGACATCATACCTGCGATATGTAGATTCATCTGTGATCAAATGCCTGATGTTGCAACCTGTATCTTCAAAACACACTGACCAATATGCCCAAGTGTATTAGCTTCACTCCATGCCCATTGATTTATGGATTAAGTCATTTAGATTTGCCTTGCAGAGTAAATTATTTACAAAAAGTAATGACACGAAGATTCTGCACCTCAATACTCTTACACGGGTCGACCTATCAGAGCCCTTCGACTGCCGGCAAGCATCCGCCCACACACCGCAAAAGGTATGGGCTAAATATAGGGTTACAGTTAACAGTATACAATACTAACCCGTTCCGGTTACGAGGAGCGTTCATGAATTTTACCATGCATCTAAAATGGCTTTTTTTTTCTTGTTCGGGACGGGCTGTTGGCTATTGTTTAAGAAGAAAACTTCTTTGGAATAATAATTATTTTAGGCTATGTGAAACAAATATAAATAAACACTTACATGTGGAAAGTAACACCATCTTTTTTAGTTAATTTTATCCGTACGGTTTTTTACACGGTTTCACTACACAGGAAGGCATTTTCGGAATGCTTTCTGAACGTCCGACTCGGCCGGCGGTTCAAGAAATACTGAATACGCGTCTGGCGGAGTTGGAGGTTTTGGCGGAGTTGAAGTGTCATTCATTATTTGGGTTCAGTTCAAATCTAAGTGCATTAATAAATCAATGTATTAAGTATATACATACTGTCTAAATCATGTTGACTTTTTTATGATCACTTTTTAAAATGTGAAATTTTGAATCCAAAATGGCTTCAGGTGAGCGAGACGATGGCTGCCAGCAATGGTCACCTGCCGAACAGCTATGAGGAGGGAGAGGACAAGCCGATGCTGATTGTGAAGAAGTCGGGAGATGGGCCGGGCATCACGGCCCTCATCAACAGGCAGCTGCAAGGTAGGCAGGTACCGAGGGGCGCATTGCCCACCCCCCATCCCTCCCGCAACTTTGTGTGACCGACGAGACCAAGCCTACACCATCAAGACAAATGATCCTGCCCAGAATAAACTCATCCTGTCCAAAATAGACTAGTCCTGTCAAAATAATCGAATCCTGTCAACATTCAATGAACCAATCCTGTAAAGCACATAAATGAATCTTGTTTAAAATGAAACAATCCTATGAAGATTCACTGAATCCTGTCTAAAACAAAAAAATCCTGTTGAGATTACATGAATCCTGTTCAAAAAAAACCAACCATGCCAAGACAATCTTGTCCAGAGCAAACTTATCCTGTCAAAATAATCCAACATTGTCAAGATAATCTTGTCCAGAGCAAACTTATCCTGTCAAAATAAACCAACCATGTCAATCTTGTCCAGAGCAAACTTATTCTGTCAAAATAAACCCAACCATGTCAAGATAATCTTGTCCAGAGCAAACTTATCCTGTCAAAATAAACCAACCATGTTAGATAATCTTGTCCAGAGCAAACTTATCCTGTCAAAATAAACCAACCATGTTGAGATAATCTCGTCCAGAGAAAACTTATCCTGTCAAAATAAACCAACCATTTTAATCTTGTTCAGAGCAAACTTATCCTATCAAAATTTAATTAATCCATATTGCCAAGAGCAACCTAAACCCTGTCCAGACTTTACCAACCATGCAAACTTAACTAACCCAGCTTAGACTCAACTAACCTTGTCAAGACATCAAGACTTATTTATTATTATTTACTAACCCTATCTATCAAGACATACTGATCGGATAAAAACTTAATTAACTTGATCATGGCATAGATAATTATCTGTCCAATTAGAGTTTAACTAAAGACGAAATAATTAATACTACCACCCTACGTAACCTTACATGACTTAACTTTACAGTACTACTAACAATGTCACAAATACTGTATCCAATACAAATTCCTTCAATTCATAAGATTTCATAATACCTATGTTTAAAATATTTCATTATTTTAATTTTATTAAATTTTGCACATAACCCTCGTATTTGCACAATATGTAATTTTTTATTATTTCTTCTTCATAAGTACATTTTATACACATGTATATATTTGTTATTTTTTTATTATAAATGATATAGTTCAGATTTTATGTATTTACATTTAAAAAAATTATAGTTATCATAAATTATGTTTTTACGTTACATTTATGTATAGGAAGTTGCATTAAAAATACAATACATACCTCAGATGCTAAAAAAATATTTAATCTATATTAAATCTTTAATCAGGTGTAGGAGATAATATTTTATTATAACAATATGTTAATAATGATTTATTATAGGTGTTTGATTTGCTGGAATTGTCTCTATTGGGATGACGCAATTCCATATAATTTTGATTGTTTAGATAATAGTGTTGTTTGTTACTATAATATGATAAATATATTGATGACTTATTTAATAAATAAACTAAAAACCATTTTTTGAATTATAGATGTTTCTCTATTCCACTATACCTAACAATATTGTCGCAATTATAATTATCAGATTAATATTTAATTTATTTTATAGGTCATCACTTTATAAGGTATATCGTCTATGTAAGTTCAATACCACGTATGAGCCAATAAGTTCAAAATACGCATTTTTGGTGATTTTCGTTGAACGAAACAAGCCGCATCGATTGGTTAGTTCAAATTTTAAAAATTGACCAATAGACTGCTAGCACTCGGTTTGATGTCAATACCGCGAATAAACCATCTTCACAAAAGAAGCAAGCAATACCGCGTGTATCCCAATACAAATTTCATGTTTACCTTTTTTTTTTTACGAAATTGGAGGGTTTTTTTGTCTCCTCTGAACATTTTGACAAATGGTTCTTCGCGGTATTGAACTTACACAGACGATATTATAAAATTACTTTTTTTAGCGTCTATGTTTTAGTCAAATACGGTGTTCGCAAAACAATCCTACAATGTTTTATTCAATGACTACATTAAGATTTTATTTTACTAAAATTGTAAGGTTTGTTAATATTTTTAACCTAAATTTATGAACTACCGCCTCTCCCTAACCTTAAACCCACTTTATATGGCGCAGTTTACTACACAGTTTTCTGTGCAGTCTGAAAACGGTCCCGTATAAAGCTAAAACTGCATGAAAAACTGTGTGCTAGTGTCAGATTTAAGCGGACATGACAGTCAATGTTTTTTATGTAAACGTTTAAGTAGACATTGGTTTATTGTATGCTTTTAAATACGTAAAAAACCAATAACATTATTTACATTATTATCTAAATATGCAATTTCCTGAGAGCAAACATACGATAATAACTTACAATCGCGTTTCAAAAATACACATATTTAGCGTGTCTTTTGACAGAAGTTTGACAGACTGCACAATTTTCTGAACAAGAAACTGTGTAGTTTTCTGAACAAGAAACTGTCCCATATAAAGCGGGTATTAGGTACCCATATTAATTTGTGTACTAATATTTATTATCCATTTGTTTTTTATATACTTTTCTTTTAGATGTATTTCACTAGAACATGGACCCTAAACTTGAATGCTGGATTTTAGTGTTGTGTAAATGTTGTATTATTTTCCAGTGAATATTGAATTGTTAAAGATTTTGCGCAGATAAATTTAAACGGTTCAGTATATAAATTATGGTGCTCTGAGAACTAGAAATTGGAAGAACAATAATATTTCCAAAAATTTGTATGTCTGCAATGTATTCCGAACATTGATATTATATGTTTAAATTATTATTTTCTGATTATTTATCTACACACGTCATAATACTTTAATAAACGCTTTCATCCCATCTTTTTTCATTATGTAGATTAAAATTAAAACTTAAAAAAAATAATTAAATTCATGTACGAAGTACGTCGTATTCTAATAAATTTTTAAACAGTGGATTTAGTTTCACGGAATCCAGTATCATGGTATTTGCTTTTTTTTTTATACAATTTACAAATGTATATCGCTCTCTCTTTCAATATTGTATCTTAAAAAAATTGAATTTTCAGGAAAGCAATGTTAATATTTCAAAGTAGAACAAAATGCATTAATAATAATCAATATTAATGCACAAAATAAAGGGGAAAAATATTGAGATTAAATACTCCTTTAGAACATTTCGAAAACATGCACAACATAAAAATCTTACATTTTTGAGATGTGACATTATTGAAAGGAGTGAGTTTTGCATATGAGTGAAATTTGCTTTGAACAAATCGTGATATTATTGCATCGATAGTGTAAAATACATTTTCCTCAGACTTTCTACTATTTTTTTATTATATCTTGATGTTTACGAAAGCATGAAGACACACAGTTGCCACTGTATCAAGATTCTATAGGCAGGTTTGATGACTAATAAAACTAAAAACAAATCCTCCAATTTAGTTAAGAAAATCAATAACATTACCGACCGACTAATGAATGCCAATACAGTGGCTAACCTTGTACACGGACAAAACATATTGCAAATTTATTCCCAATTACGGTTAAGGAACTCGAAAATTTAATGTAAAAATTATTGTTACGAATTTCACCGTCTTCTATGTAGAAAAACAATGTTAACGTAATACTGCTATTTTTGACGTGATAACGTCTAATAAATCGATGAACGCCGGCTGCACACACGAAAAATCATGACTCATTGTCACGTTCCGCCTGAGCCGAGTGTGCAAGCGAGAGCGCGGAAACAAGCGATAGAGAGGCACGATCGGCCTAAGCGTTCGGTTTGGGACGCATCTATCTCTCTTCCACTCCATCGGCCGATGCGTCCGAGTAGAAGGGAGACAGCAGCAGCACACAAGCTACAAAGTGAAAGTGAAATTAACGAGTGCAAAAAAATTCTAATTTCTGGGAAAAAGTTGTAATTTTCAATTAACTCCTGTTTTGTATTTACAAAAAATGATAATTCAGTAATAATAATTCAATTTTATTCATAAAAGTATGCTTTTTTTTCATCAATGTTTTCTTATGACGTTATCACGTAAAATTATCGTCCGTAAACCGACTTTACAGACAACCAAAAGTTTTTTTTGTTGTAAATAAATGGGTATTAGATTATGTTTTATTGTGATAACTACAAGAGGCAATACATAAATTATATAAAAATAATATTATCAACAGGTATGGAATAATAAGAATTGGTTGATATTTATTTAACAGCCATTATTTGAGAAAAAACTTAACCGTAGATGACACATCTATGTTGATAACTGTGTTTTTCCATATAGAACCTCAATTCATCACAAATTACTTCTTATTAATCATTATTTCAATTGGGTTCTTTTCCGATTTTCTATTTTTTATTTTAAAAAAATGATCAAAAAATTACAATATCAAGGGATTTTTTAAAAAAAAAATTACGATGGCAAGATCATATGAATTTCTAGCGCGGTTTTGAAATAAGCGCTTTTTCAAAAATCGCTCGCAAAATCCTCCATTTGGCGCGCATGCGGGTGTGACGTCACATCAATATGGGCACTGACTTCGTAATGAATTTCCCGCCTTTTCATAATGAACAGGGTATGACGTCATTAGCCAATAACGGGCTTATAAATCACTCGTAATTTCGTGTTTTTAAAACTTAAATATATAAATGAAACAACATGTTTGATAAGTGTGTTTTTAATTGATATCGTTGAATTGTAAAAATATACTTTAAATATTTATAACGTTTTCAAGGATATTCATGCTATTCGGGAACAACCAATTGCTTTCTAACCGTAATGATGAGAAAATCTGCAATACATGACCGCGGTGTAATAGTGTTAGTCAAGTTGTTTGACCCCTGTTTGTTTGTTTCCCCCCTCCGCTGGTGCGGTCGTCGTGTGGCGCCCTCCCCCACCCCACGGTTATTTTTTAGTCAGTTAACAAAAAAAAAACCCTGAATTCAGTATCGTTAATAGAACCCATTTCAATAAAAAAACATGTACTTTTTATTTTTTACGATTTATTATTTTTATTCCTATAATTTTTACAAATTAATTTACATCCTATTCACAGCTGTTGTTCATGCGCGGCACATAAGGGTAAATGCGACAGGGGGAGTGCGCGGGGGGGGTGCGCACGCCGCTCGCGTAGTACCGGGCGGACGGTGACCAAGTCTTTACTATTTCTGAGGAATTATTTGGGTGCACTTTTCTTTTTTTTTATTTGAGAAAGGACATGTTTTTTTTATTGAAATGGGTTCTATTAACGATACTGAATTCAGGGTTTTTTTTTGTTAACTGACTAAAAAATAACCCTGTATATTAACTGTTGTGTAATTAACAAAGCCCCATTGGCGAATCGCTTTTTGTGTGCGGGAAGTGTCCTTTTCCTACGAATCAATTGGCAGATACTTTAGCATCTCACTTTGTTTTTACACTTCTTGTGTGAGAGAAATGGGATCAGTGTAGTATCTATAGGTAGATACTGGACGGAATGGTCCACTCATTCAGTAAGAGTAAAAATGTGAGCCGAATGAGACGCCACTAAGTGTCAGCTATTTTGATGTATAAAATTGTGCAGTTAATTGCGTAAAATAGATTTTAAATTCCACTTGCCTTTTCTTTTACTATATGCCGTACAAATTCCGACCACAAATCATGATAAAAAAATTACATGCGAAGGTTTGTTAGCTCCAGTTAAATATGCATTCTTTAATTTACCATCTGATTCCCTCACTGTATGTAAAATAAAAGCTTTCACTGTTTGATATTGCATAATCCCTGAGCTAATAAATCACACACAAAAGTCATCATAATTTAGTGCTATTTTTTTATTTGCATAATCGCAGAGACATACCATTTGCAACAAAAGCGAAGCTTTAATTTAGTATAATTAATATTCTGATAAAGTATTTTTGCACTGAATGTTTCTACGTTTATCAATAGTTAATAATATATAATTGTACATACATAACCTAGACATATAGGAATAGTAATGTGATGTACAATATGATTCGGGCTTGAGATTAAATCCCATATCATGTTTCATGTTTCTCATTTTGAATGTTACTCCATCCATCTTTATACTTTTGCTTTTTAAACCCCACAATTACTGGCAAAAAAAGTTTGACACAAAAATTACTCCCAAATTTGACCTGCATTTCCATAATAAAATATAGCCTAAGTGGGGGGGGGGGGGGGGGGGGGGGGGGGGGGGGGGGGGTGGGGGGGGGAACAAATTTTAAGCATGACTTTGGTACCACAATACGTTTTGTGAATAAAGTTCTGAATGCAAAATGCAAAAATATTTTGCAGTGTACGAATATCATTTCATGTCGAGCAAAGGCATTGATCGTGAGCCCGCAAAAATATTACAGGTATACGCGCAAATTTTAAAAATTGCACCACTCGTCTGCTAGCATCACGTGATCTCAATACCTGAGAATTTTAAAAATGTGAGGAAGCAAGAAGTATGCCAGGACAGAGTTGTGTTGCTTTTTATGCTCTCTGCCTACAAATTTCGGGAATTACGTTTTATTTTTAAGTTATTGGTAGGTACATTGGTGATCGCTGTGCAGGTTGATCAATTGGAATCTTCGCTGGTATTTTTCAATCGAATCACAGAAATATGCAAATTACAGCGTTTTGGCTATCCAGAATACAATCCGGGCAAGTTTATATTCGTCAAATTTCGAAAGCTGTGATATTCGTCCAAAACAATGGATCCCATGTTTTTTTGGTTGCCGTGGACGATTTAATTGTGATGCGATTTTTTAGAATATAACTGTTAATGGTTTGGTTAATTTTTTTAAATGGAAATTTTATGAACTAGGCCTCTCACTCTAACCTTAAAGGAAAAATATGAGTAGTAGTTTTATACCGACATGTTTTTCTGTGCAGTCTGACATATCCTGTGCGTACAAAGGAAACGATACTAACATGCTTAATAAGACTGGTGGCTTGTGTTTCAGATTTATTTAGGCGGAACATCCCAATTCAGTCAAGCGTTTTTCATGTACAATTTGTAAAGACATTGGTTTATTGTATGCTTTGCAGCATACGGTAAATAAACGTTTCTAATATTGACATTAGCTCTAAATGAAATTAGATTTGTGTTAGCAAACACCACAGAACCTCTTACATTCGCGTTTCACAAATTACACACTCTTTAGCCATTAATCCCAACAACACACATTTTGCACAGACTTCACAATTTTCTGAACAATGAAACTGTGTAGTCTTGCTGATTGTAACAAGAAATGTTCCATTATTTGTTAAAGGGGTATTAGGTACACATCATTATACCATGTCAAACTTTGTTGTGACTATGGATTTTGTGGTCATTCCATTTGTTTCTTTCTGATCTGAACAGCTTTTAATGTTATTTCACTAGTTCAACCTAGGACCCTTTATCTTGATTGCTTTTTTTAGTGTTGTATAAATTGTTGTTATTAGTTAACAAATGAAAATAAAATAAATAAATAAATATTGTGCGCAGATTAAAATTAAACGGTTTCAGTCTATTATAAATTATGGATGCTAATCCGTGATTTACTAGGAATTGGTAAGAAAACATTAATATTTCCTAACTTTGTATGTCTGCAATTTGTTTAGTCGCAATATTGAATATCTTATTTTGAAAGTAATTAAAAAGTTATTGCTTTTCTTTTTGTTGTCATAACTTTAAAGTCTCAAACATTTTCACCCAAGAAGTGACCTATTGAAACTTATGTTAAATGTTGATTGAAACTGCCAACAAAATATTACCTTTAGCCTGTAATTGCCATATTCAATCTTAGTACCAAGATTTTTAAAATTTTAGGTTCATATTTTATGTTCACACATGTTTTGTTTATTTTTACAAATTTATCAAATTGTATAATATGAAAACTTAAATTGAATAATTGGATCTTAATTAGCAAAATAATCAAGCAGAAAACAATGTATTATTTCAACAGTAAATAAAGGGCATTAATTAATTAAACAATATTAATGCACAAAATCGACTTCCAAAAATGTTGTAGATTAATATACTACCTTTTGTAACATTCGAGTTAACAGTTACACACTAAAAATTTTTTTTTTTGTTTAGACATTATGTAGGACTTGTGTAATTTGACATTAGTGAAATTTGCTTTATACAATCGTTTTTCCATCACGTAAATGTGAAATTTGTAATAACTAAAAAATAATCTAATTTAAGCTTACTAAGTACATTGTATTATATAAATTTTTTAAAACAGTGGATTTAGTCTGTCACGTCATCCACTGTATCATGGTATTTGGTTTGTTTTTTCTAATACAATTTTACACAAATGTCCTCTATATCGCTCTCTCTTTCAATAATAAACATTGTTATCTTAAAAAATTGAATTTTCAGGCAAATCAATGTTAATATTTCAAAGTAGACAAAATGCACTAATAATAATCAATAATTAATACCACAAAATAAAGGGGTAAAAATATATGGAGATTAAATACTCCGTTAGAATTATTGTCGAAAACATTGCACAATACATGCACAACTTACATTTGATGATTTGTTTTTTTTATTATGGAAATGACGTGATTTTGGCATATGAGTGAAATTTGCTTTGACCAAAAGTAGTGATATTTTGATTATTGCAAATCGTTGTCTGTATAATACATTTTTCCTTCAGACTTTCTATCTATTTTTTATTATATCTTGATGTTTTCGAAAGCCATGAGACACACAGTTGCCACTGTATCAAGATTCTATAGGAGGTTTTGATGACTAATAATACTAAAAAACTAAATCCTCCAATGTTTTTATTAATGTATATCAATTAAACATTACCGACCAGACTTATGAATGTCAAAGTTAAAGTGGCTAACCTTGTACATGACAAAACAAATTTGCAAATTTAATCCCAATTACGGTTAAGGAACTCGAAAATTAATGTAATTATAATTATCTGTTACGAATTTCACCGTTTTAAGTAGAAAAAACAATGTAATCGTAATATCTGCTAATTTTAGACGTGATAAACGTCTAATGAAATCGATTGAACGCCGGCTGCACAACACACAAAAAGCTTGACTCATCTGTCACGTTCCGCCTGACGTCCGAGTGTTTGCAAGCGAGATGCGCGGACAAGCGATAGAGAGGCACGTTGTGGCCTAAAGCGTTCGGGTTTGCACGAGCATCATTGTCTCTTCCTCTCCCTTCGGCCGATGCGTCCGATTAGAAGGGAGACAGCAGCAGCACATCAAGCTTACAAAGTGGTTAATGAAATTATCGAGTGCAAAAAAATGATATATTTATTTAAAAAAATTGTCATTTTCAATTAACTCCTTGCATCTGTAATTATACAAAATAATGTTTATTTCATTCATAAAAGTATGATATTTTCGTTAATGGATTTTCTTATGACGTTATCACGTAAAAATTATCGTCTGGTTATTTCCGACTTTACAGACAACCCAAAAGTTTTTTTTATCAAAAAATTGTAAATAAATGGGATGTATTAGATTATGTTTTATTGTGTGATAACTACAAGAGCACAATACATAAATTATATTGTTATATATATTATATATTTTTTTTTTTTTACTAATAGCTTTATATTTTATAAAATAAGCAGCACAAAAATTTTATGAATATCAGTTGGACAATTTAAGAGAATTATACAACATGATATTTTTATATACTAAGCTTACTCCACCTAAAAGAGAAATTTATTTCGTGGTTTAGGCTGTAAATAAAAATAATATTATTCTAACAGTATGGAATAATAAGAATTTTGGTTGATATTTATGTTTATTTGAGAACATACTTTAAACCGTAGATGGACCACCTATGTTGATAACTCCGTTTTTCCATTTAGAATCCTCAATTCATCAAAATACTTCTGTATTATTCATTATTGCACAATTGCTTTCTAACCGTAAATGATGAGGAAAATCTGCAATACATAATTTAGCGTTAGTCAAAGTTGTTTGACCCGGTTTTGTTTGTTTCCCCCCTCCGCTGGTGCGGTGTCGTCGTGTGGCGCCCTCCCCCACCCCCCTAGAGGAGCATGCGCCCCTGCTAAAACCCGAGGAGCGCGCTGGGCATGCTCGACAAATGCCGCCGCGCCCGAACCTCCCGCTTGCTAGTTGCCTGCCTACATGTTGTACCGCCACCTCTTCGACATCGGCTGCTCGGAACTTGTGCGGCTAACCTGGAGTATATTGGATTCTTTAATAGTCACTCCGCTTTACGCACACACAAGCACTAATAGTCATATTGTCAAGTTCAGAATTTCTTCAAAGCATATAAGGTGAGATAGACTTAATGTCGAAGTCCTTTTGCCCAAAGCGCTTACTTTGAATTATACAGGGTTATTTTTTAGTCTGTTTAACAAAAAAAATAACCCCTGAATTCAGTATCGTTTAAAAAGAACCCATTTCAATAAAAAAAACATGTACTTTTTATTTTTACGATTTATTTATTTATTATTCCTATAATTTTTACAAATTATTTTACATCCTATTCACAGCTGTTGTTCATGCGCGGCACATTTAAGGGTAAATGACGACAGGGGAGCGCAGTTGCGCGCTGGGGGGGGGGGGGTGCGCCACGCCGCTTCGCGTATTTTGTACGGGCGGACGGTGACCAAGTCTTTACTTACAATTTCTGAGGAATTATTTGGCAGTGCACTTTTCTTTTTTTTTATTTGAGAAAGGACATGTTTTTTTTATTGAAATGGGGTTCTTTTTATACGATACTGAATTCAGGGTTTTTTTTTTTGTCTAACGGACTAAAAATATAACCCTGTGTATTTTAACTGACCCATTGGAGTGTAAAATTACAAAGCCCCATTGGCGAATCGCTTTTGCGCTGTGTGCGGGAAGTGTCCTTTTCCAACGAATCAATTGGCAGATACTTTTAGCATATCACTTTGTTTTTTAACACTTCTTGTGTGAGTGAGAAATGGGTCATCAGTGTAGTATCTATTGTGTAGATACTGGACGGAATGGTCCAACTCATTCAGTAAGAGTTTAAAATGTAGATGCGAATGTGTCGCCATATGTGTCAGCTATTTTGATGTATAAATGTGCAGTTAAATGCGTATTTTAAAAATAGATTTTAAATTCCACTTGCCTTTTTCCTTTACTATATGCCGTACAAATTCCGACCACAAATCATGATAAAAAAATTACATGCGAAGGTTTGTTAGCTCCAGTTAATTATGCATTCTTTAATTTACCATCTGATTCCTCACTGTATGTTAAAATATAAAGCTTTCACTGTTTTGATATTGCATAATTCCCTGAGCTAATAAATCACGCACAAAAGTCATCCATTTTTTAGTGCTATTTTTTTATTTGCATAATCGCAGAGAGACATTACCTTTTGCAACAAAATGCGAAGCTTTAATTTAGTATAATATAATATTCTGATAAAGTATTTTTGCACTGAATGTTTCTACGTTTATCAATAGTTAATAATATTAATGTACATACATAACCTAGACATATAGGAATGTAATGTGATGTACAATATGATTCGGAGCTTGAGATTAATCCCATATCATGTTTCATGTTTCTCATTTGAATGTTACTCCATCCATCTTTTTATACTTTTGCTTTTTAAACCCCACAATTACTGGCAAAATTTGACACAAAAATTACTCCCAAATTGACACTGCACAAGATAATGATAATAAATCTATGCGACATTAATCAGAAGCATGACTTTCGTTTAATTATCATTTTGTAAAAAGAGATTTTATTGTTTTAACAAGAAGTTAGCTGTTTTAAACTTGTGTTTCTAACGTTCTAAAAATATAGTAAAATCCATAAATATATAACTGAAAAAAAGCTAGTTGTTTTGTCCTGTAATTTTACCCAAATTGTAGTTGTGAATAAAAGTCCTTATTTCCGTGTATTTTGGCAATATTTTAACAATTTGAGTAGTTTTCACAACATTTCATGATGGGATTATGAAGTTTTTTTTTATCTACAAATTAATAGACAGACTGTCTCGTAAACAGGGGTCGATCTAGCAATAATTTGCTTTTAAACTGTGATTTCTCAATAATATTAATTGGTACATTTGATATCCACTCAATTATTACATATTGCTTCATTTCGCAAGCACTTTAGTGATTGATACAGAATTTAATCCTCTCACCAGTTAATTTAATGCACAATAAATAAAATTAATTAGTTTTGTAAGCTACCCGCCTCGTGGTGTAGTGGTAATGTGTTGGGCCACCATGCGTGTAGTCGTGGGTTCAATATGAAGTATTTATTTAAAAGTGGTTTTTCACATAAAAATATTTCATACCTTGGACTGGCAAGACTGATCATATTGCCTTCATGAAATTAATTATCAAGATGCTTGATGTCCCAATGCAGTGCCCCTATGCACCATTTAAAGGGATGGAAAAAGGGGGAAACATTAGTATTGTAAGTCTAGGATTTATTATGAAACCCTTCTCTCTAGTAGGTTTAACAATTACAATGCGTATAATTTGGTTAAATTGCACAATGAAATTTTGAACCTTTGGCACAGTAGAATCTCGATTATCCGGATCACAAAATATCCACTTGTGAGTAATGTCAAGGTGTGTGTTCAATGTTGTGTTGCTAAAAATTTGTCAACGAAATTTGTCAACATTTTGCCAACGAACATGGCGTTGCGGCCTTCTACGTGCCCCGCGGTATTGGAGTTTGACTTTTTGTATTATTTGGACTTCCTTTATCTCCTTCAAGTCTGGATAATTGAGATTCTTCTGTACCGGAGCGTACTGCAAAGATTCAGGTATGCATTCCTTATTTTAATCCGTGTTTTTTCATTTTGATTTTAATAAAATTTCAGCAGGTGTAATTACACAATCAAATTTGGTTTAGTTTATTTGTTTATATACTTCAAAACGAGGAAGTTTGTCCTTTCTGAATTGACGTGGAAAGCACTTAAAACACCGAGTGGGTAACATGAGACACCTACGTATACAATTTGTGGGTTCAAGTGAGTAATTTTTTGGTACATGTGAGTCCGACAATTTATATTTTATGAAGAAAAACTAATGAAATGCAGCATTTTCTCTCAGAGTTTACCTAATTTTTTCAAGTAATTTACGAACAAAATTTATAAGATTGAGTAAAAATAAAATACATAGTTTCATGTGTTTACATTATAAACTGTCTTGAAAAGATTGTTTAGTAATAAAATACATGGTTTCATGTGTTTACACTATAAATTGTCTTGAGAAGATTGTTTAGTAATAAAATACATGGTTTCATGTGTTTACACTATAAACTGTTTTGAGAAGCTTTTGTTTAGTAATAAAAATGACATGGTTTCATGTGTTTTTACACTATAAACTGTCTTGAGAAGAGTGTTTAGTAATAAAATACATGGTTTATATGTGTTTACTCTATATTAAATTGTCTTGAGAAGATTGTTTTAGTAATATAAATACTCGGTTTTTCATGTGTTTACACTATGAATTGTCTTGAGAAGATTGTTCAATGCGCCTAACCACATATTACTTACTAAACAAGGTCGTAACTTTCAGTTTTTACATTTTTATTAGTTGTTATAAGCCCAAAATTTTTTCATTTATTAATTTGGTAATACAGGTAAAAAAAATTATGATTTGAATTTATCCTCGAGATTAAGTCTCTTAGGTGGTGCCGGTATCTAAATATTAATAAACATGGAATGTTCATTTTTTTCTAAGAAATAAATATAACTGTAAAATAGATTGTAAAATTTAGGAATTCTCAAGTAAAATTATTGTAGAAATTTACAAATTTGATTGATATATGAACAGAGTACCAAAGCTGGATAAAAATTTCGTGTTTTGCCACTATCCTTTATAAACATAACAACGTGGGCAGCGCACACAAAAAATGTGGCCACAACTGGGTCTTAAATTTTTTTCATAGAGTTCTTAACTTTTTTCGAAAATCGGTAACGCTATTTCCTCAGAAAATATTTTCAAGTATAATAATATGTGATAATTTTCAAGCTTTGTGGCTATCAACAAATCCAGAATGTTATTTTAAAATATCACTCAAATTTCTAACCGAAAAATAATTCTCGCAGTAATAAAAATATTTCCCATTACATTAACTAGTTCATAAATATATTAAAAGTTATTTAATAATTACAATTCTACATTTTTCAATAATATTTACCTGTGATTTTTGTTCATTGGAACAATAAACTTCTTATGTGATATGATTTTGATTAAGTTTGGGTAGGTACTTATTGTTTTTCGTAATAATTAAAAATACCAGAAGCATCACAAATAATTTGAAATTATCTTCATACCTAGTATTTTCTAGAATATATATTTTTTTAAGAATGTTTTTTTGACATTATCTTTATAATTTTATTTGCTTAAATACTTACTTAGTACATTTATAAATGTGATTAGTTTTAGGGCTGTAAACATTCCATCAGCCAAATAGTTTTATTTGTAAGTAACCCGAATAAATAAACAGTTCGCAACTCTAGTTGTTATTTGACACTATAAATAATTAATGTGCAATTTCAAAAGTAACCAATATTTCTAATTAATATCGCCATTTGAAAAGAAAAACCTGTATCATCTACCCGCATATAAAATACCCTAAATACGAACTTCAGGAAAATACAATACAGATTTTAATTGAAGTATTGTAGTTTAGTAGTAGTGATAGCAAAAACACATTTTTAAAATATGTAAATTAGTGTAAGTTATTTTTCAATTCACATTTTCATATGGGGAAACCAACAAAAATAATACCAATTCACTAAGTCAATAGATTAAAGTGTTACCTTTTTAGTATTATTTAATGTTTAGTGCATGTTCCGGAGATTAAATACTATAGATGTTATCTGTGTTTTATTTACGCACATCAATCAATTAGATTATTGTGTATCAGCAATAAAAGAGAAAATCGTCAATATAATAATAAAAATAATGGATACCTTAGTATGAAGCTTAATTTCTTGTGTTTTATCATTAATTTAAATTGTTTATCAATGGCCTTCACTTTATAATCAAATTTTTGGTCTAAATTTTAATTAAACTAATTTGACAAATCACTCTTCTGATAGCCATTTTCTTTTCTTTTGTGTTCTAAGTTCTAAAAGTGAAATTATGCAATGATTCTAGGTGCCTAGGTACTTAAATGTTCCAAAAACACAATGTTGCCAGTAGGTTAAAAAAATGTTTTTATATTTCTTCAAATAGGTGTAAGGTCTTGTGATAAAAATGTCTTAAAAACTCATTTTAGTTATAATATTACAATAATTAGTAGTGATTTCAATAAATTTATATTCGAAAAAAAAATGTTTTTAATTTATTTTATTTCCTAAACATGTTCTCATTTAAAGAAATTTATTTTTCAGTCTGTACTTATTACATTCAGTCCTTTTTCTATGTTTTAGCTACTTTTTATTTGGGTTATTGTGATTATGTTTTTATATAAGTATCTGTACAAATTTGTGAATTATTAATGATTTTGTGATTTATGTGTACAGATATATATTGTATATTTGAACAGGCATGGTCGCTGGTCCCCGTAATGTGAAATTTTTAGTTAAGAATGCCATTTTATATCGGAATGAGTGTTTTATGTAATTTTGTCTGCTTTTTCCATAACCCTCCCAAAATGAAGTTCAAGGTAAGTTCCAATATATTAATTTAAAAATTGGTATCAAATTAGTGCTATGGCAACATTGGAATATGTTCCCAATTCAAAAATGCTTGTCTGTTTTCATTTGTTGCTGAATGCTTAGGTATTGGTAAAGCATATACAAATGATGTAAAGGTACTAACCGGAATCACAGATTATAAAATACTAGAATACATAATCACGATATCTATAATGGGCATATTGCATGACTAAATAAATGCAGTAAATAAAAATAAAACACATAAATACATTGGTGCTATACATTTGTTCTTTTTTGGTGATTGGTTAACTAATAGATGCAATATTGTGAGCTAGTATAAATGAAAAAGTTATCTTCAGCTTTCCATACTATCACCGAACTTTGAACGGTTATATCTTGCTCAAATGAACTGACCAACAAATGGTGATGACTGGTGGTTTTGTGTTTTATCATTTCACTTTTCCTGCACTTTTAGAAAAACATCTTGCAACAAGTCTTTTAAGAGGAGACCTTTCAGCGGGGGTGTCCCTTTGTTTAAAATACAATATAACAGCAGTAAAAATTACTGAAATATTCGTTCACTGGTACCACACTTTTATTTTCTATGTTATTACGTTACATTCCTGTGCCAGCTTTCTGGTTAGTATTTAGATATCATTTACAATAAAGTTTAAAAATGTTGTTTTAGTAATTTAATTGATGTAAAATATACTATACTATCAATTATAGTCATTATATTTCAACAATACTGATATTTAATGCGGATAAATAATTTTAAAACCAGAAATTGTCATTTTTAGTAAATCTTTTGAGTATCTAATATATATAAATATATTTTGCATGAAGTAGCTAAATTTACTTGGATAGCAGGTACCTATTCTTTGATAGGAACAGTCCTAATTCATCATGGATTATCATCATACTGAGTGACATCTATGTATGAATGATTTATTATTCATTATATTAATTTAGACTATCTATATTTTCATCTACAACAAAATGTATTTAAAAAATATACATCCTTTCCATGCACATAACTTCTACATTTTTTTAATTTTGAACAAACATAGATAAAAATGAACAAAAAAACTGGATTGGATAGTATATGATGTACACTTATGTAGCGATATTACAATACATTTTTTCCAGAAATCACAACCCATAAAATCAACTTGTTCATAGACTTTTTTCTTTTTAAATATGTCATTGTATTTGGTAGGGATGGGATGGCAGTATATAATTATTTTACTTTCTTACAATACGTTCCCCTTTTGATTTTGTCCAGCTTTACCTCGGATAACAAAGTATTATTACTGCGGTAAGAATGAGCCCTGTTTAAAGTAACAAAATTGTGCATCTATCATCCAACTGTATGTTTAGTTAGACGAATATTTCATAAATATTGTAATTAAATTTGCACTTTAATCCTTGCATTAACTCAAATAATAATCCTTAGGAGTAGTCAGACTCTTGTTTTCATATCATTTTATACCTAAAGATAATCAACTAAACCAATTCCAAGCGTTTATTTTACTTTTGACAGCTCGATTATGTATCGATTAGGGATGTCCTAATGCGTTACCGAATCGATTTCTCATAAAAATCGACTTTATTTATGAAGAAGTTTTATTCAATTTAACACATTTATATTTTATTTTTGCTCAACATTTTGTAGTTTATAAACATACCCAGACGTTTAAAGCAGAGTTTATATTACAAAAGCGCTGTCGTAAAACTTTTTATTTTTTAACAGTCTTTATTCAATAAAAAATATTACAAAAAATACATAATTTCTTTACAAAAGAAACTTTAAATACAGTCCCGATAAACTCCTAATTGGAGTTTGTCATCGGGTGCAGGAGCTACAGAAAACCCAAATACGCATAGGACTATTTTATTGTCGTAATGTAAATTGAGAAATTCTGTGTCGCGACAAACAAAGAAAAAAAAAACAAATAGGTTTTAATTTAAATCACATTTTATATTTTTTCATGTAAAAAATCAACTTGAATAATCCTCGTTGCATAAGTAGGCTCAATAAACATCGATATCGATAAATATCGGAGCTAAAGAACATGTGCTTCACTATTGTAAAGAAAAAAACATGAAGTATTGCATTTTTCGGTCTATGGTTGCCTGTCAATAATTACGGAACTTTATAGGCGCCCATGTGTCAAAAGTAAAATAAATGCTTGGAAGAGATATAAAAAATTAAATTTATTACTATTTCTAAGGATTATCAATATAGGGATCAGATCATCTCCATCTCTACACCTATCTTTCCTCTCTTCTAAAGTTTTTCATAGGCTCTGATTTACATACTTTAAATATGTATGGAATTTTTTAATGCTTCTAGGGTATTCTTTACTGTCTTGATAAGGGCTTACCTTCCATGTGCTTCTGTAATATGCGCAACATTATGCCAAACCAATACCGAAAATAATATTTATTCTTCTTAAAACCTGAAAATAATACTGAAGATCAATTTAATTCAATAACACACTTGTAAAATAATAACAGCTTGTATTTAGCTTCTCCCGTACACAAAATATTAAAAAATACAAAAAAAAAAACAAAATTCCCGTTGTTTTCTAGTGCAATGACAAGCTCTTACATACTTTATGTAAATTTTATACAGGCAAATCAGGGAACAAATACTTAAGTAAATTTAAATACCCATAAGAACTAATCTGGCTAGTTTTATTGAATGACAGAGATTACTTTGATTTTGAAACCATTACAATTTTGTTAATTTATAAAACTTGGAATAAAATACAATAGCAAGCCAACATGCTAAAATTGAAATGTGTCTTAAACGCATACTGTAAGATGTAAATGAATCCAATATTCATTTTAATTTATATGCCTTACGTATATTTATATTTTTAATTGGGTTCTTACATTATTTCTTAAAATCAAAATAATTGAACAATTTTATGCGAGTTTACCTAAATACGTACATACGAGGTCTGTTCAAAAAGTATCGCGAATTTTATATTTTTTCAAAAAGTATTTATTTATTCATGAATATCTATTTTGTCCCCTTCAAAGTAATTCCCCTCGGATATAATACATTTATGCCAACGTTTTTTCCAATCCTCGAAGCACTTAAAAAAATCATTTTTTGTGATCTTGTTCAGCTCCTCCTTCGATGCCGTCTTTATCTCCTCAATCGTGGCGTAGCGTCGTCCTTTCATGGGCCTCTTCAGTTTTGGAAACAGGAAAAAGTCACAGGGGGCCAGGTCTGGGGAATACGGTGGCTGCGGCGCTATTACTGTGTTGTTTTTGGCCAAATATTCGCGCACAAGCAACGATGTGTGAGCAGGGGCGTTATCATGGTGTAAAAGCCAGTTTTTGTTCTTCCACAAATCCGGGCGTTTCTGGCGGATTGATTCGCGCAAATTGCGCATAACTTGCAGGTAATATTCCTTATTGACCGTACTACCCTGTGGCAAGAACTCATGATGCACCACGCCCCTGCAATCGAAGAAAACTGTGAGCAAAAATTGATCCATTTTTTGGAATAGGCAAAAATCGAAGACGAGCCAAAACACATCCAAGCAAAACAGCTGTCAAAAATTAAACTAAACATTCAAAATGTCCGACCTTGTCAGCATAAGTAAGGGACGTGAGTACCAACATAACGCTACAAAAAAAAATCAAAAATCAAATATACGTAGCCCGCGGAAATTCAAAATTCGCGATACTTTTTGAACAGACCTCGTATCTGCTTTCTTCCAACTCAATCAATCTTCATCATTCTTAAGACATCAATCTGTAGATATTAAATTGTATCTAAGAAATCAGATATCCAAAAACATATTTCATTTTTAAAAAACCCGTTTCGGTGTGTGATGGAAATAATATTTTAATTAAAATAAAATTATTGTCTTCACATTCACTGGCTCTTTAATAGTGGCCTCATCTTTGTTATAAATCACCACTTATGATAAGGGTTGAAATTTGTTTTTGTATAATATTATACGTACTTACCTATATCAACATGTCATTATTCAACCCTAGTAAAATAAGGGATTTTAAATTAAATACACGACTTGTTTTTTTGTAAGACAAGCATTTTTTTTTAAGGTCTGCTTGTTGGAATAAATAGTATTTAAACTCATTCCAGCACAAAGCCAGCAAATCCCGCTTTTTTTAAATCAATTAACATTTCTAACTGAATCTTATCTTTCTAGGGTTAGAAAATATCTTTGAATCAAAGTAGTTTGAGAATCATCCCTGGTCACATTTTCCAAAACTAAGTTTTTAAGAATCAAATAGTACTTTAAACATGTTTCATTTACAGCGGGGGATCCTAACGCTTGGAGACTGGGGAGAATAGAAGAAGCCGATCATGAGACTCAAGTATAATAATGAAAGTTTTCCACTTGTAACTTTTATGGACATTAACTAATCTATCCCTACCTTGAGTGTGTTCAAAGAACAAGACATTTCTCAACTAATACAGTCTTCAATATATACTCATAGTCAAAATAATTTCCATCTTATTTATACCTATTTATTTAGTAAACAACATAATGAAAAGAGACAACACAATATTATAACATAATAACAGCAAAGATCCTACAGGATGCTTTTTATTTTTCGTTCTCCAAACCGATGACAATATAATTTTGCCAATATAATATGCACTTTAGATACAGTGAGCCAGCTTGCAGTTATACTGCATTTGTTTTAGCTAATTATTTTGTTTCATTATGGTTAAAAAGGGCTTTATAAACTAACTGACAATATTATTTGTAAGTAAGAAATATTTATACTATGTTAAAAGTGTTTTATTTCTCGTCAGAATAAAATTTATCCAAAAAATATAACTTTTTAAATGAATATTTAGAGCTATTTATTATTTTCCATCGACAGCATGAGATAATGAATTTAAGTGTTGCCATTTTTTAATTTAATTTTTAACCAAACACGTTTTGAAGTTTCAAAAAATATTTATGGAACAATGTAAAGTTGTCTGCAGTATCCTGCATGAGTGATGATTGGTTTAAAAAAACCGCCACCTGTCAACTCACACTATTGGTCGGTTTCAGAAGAACTCTCAAGAATAGATCTACATTTAAATGTTTGTTATATTGGTACAATATATGTATTTATTTTAAGTCATATTTTAGTTTGTACAGTCAAAATTATTATTTTCATTTCGCCTACACTTATTTTTTTTTTCCAAAAAAATTATTTCTAGAACATCATGGGTATAAATATTAAGATAAAATTCCACATTTGCGGGACATCTGAACAGTATTAACTAGTTTATAGTAATAATTATATTGAAACGGTGTGTTTCGAAGTTACCATATTTTAAATGTTTATCTTATTGTATATGGGTCTTAGGTAAAATTTACATTCAAATTGGCAGCGTAAGAATTGATTGAATTGATTAATGATTATTATATCAAAAATAAAAATTGTACAAAATAAGACTTTACGGCATGTTTTTTATATTTTTTCTTGCCACAATAAAGATACCTTCAGTTAGATCAATCCAAATAATCGTAATATGGCATAATAAATTATTAATATACAAAAAAATTTAATCTACCCACATACTTCAAGTAAATTTTCATTTATCTATTCACCATTTTAGTATGAAATCATTCCATTCTTTCCTAAGATCTAATCCAATAGAAATAACTAATTACCTACAATATTGATAACTTCCAAATGGAAAGTTTTACTTGGATGGTGTTTCAAAAACTTTTGCAAAATTATTTCTAAGATGTTGAAAATAGCGAAAGGACTCTAAAGCTAAAATCAACATAATCCTTTTGACTGCCTTATTTTTCCATTTTCTTGGTCTTGTTTTATGATGACGATATACCTACATACTTATTTATGTTTAAAACATTAAAATTTTTAAAATTTTTTGTAACATTCCACATTTTTGATGTACCTAATAATTGGGCACAGTGGGGATTGATGGGTTTTACCGTTTTCAACACCTCTATAAATATGCTCTATAAAATGGTTTTAGGACTTTTTTCTAGTCATAATAGTAATAATCTGATAGTGTTTATTCTATTTATCATACTGTATACTAGTGCCATATCCCATGACAGTTGACTGATACTTTGGCAACTTGCTTCCTTATATTTTTGTACACTTACTGAGTGAGTGGAATGGGAATACTCTAATACAATAAACTCATTTCTTCATTCATTAGTGTAAAAATGTGAGTTAGTTAGATACTAAATTATCTAGATTGGTTGCCTAAGTGCGAGGTAACTTATACTCTGTGTGTTGTCAAAAAATTACCTTTTGAAAATACTGTCATGAAAAATAACAGGTCCAGAGACGACTTTACTGAAAATGTTGCCATTGTTGTTTGATTTTCTACACCAATCAAAACTAGGGGTATAAAGCAAAAACCCTTTCATAATATTATTTTTTACTCTGTAAAGTTGTATTTTTCTTAACTTAAAAAACCCAGAGACATACCATAAAAATATAACATTTCATTCCTTGCATTTTATTTTTTAATTATGATTTTTTACTCAAAAATCAAATCATTCGATGCACTGCCGAAAAAGTTTACTATGATTATGCAAACAAAATTGTATCTAAACTAGGTGTTACAACTAGTCATGTTCAACTAAATGTTTGAAACTATGTTTTTTAGGTAGAAAAATATTAAAAATGATTAATAATAAAATTCTGCTGTAAAAATAAATTAAGCTTTCTTCAACCTCTTCCCTAATCAGGTAATGATATCATTGTGCCTTAAATAGATTTGTTTTATTTTGAGATAAATTGTACTGATGTAAATATTGATAATTATTTATTCATCTGACACTTAACAAATCTTGATTATATTCACGCAGAACACTAAATACATCTTACATATCACAAAATTACTATTCTTAGATGATATTGAAGTTATTATGTGCGATGTATAATAAGTTCTGCCCATAAAACAGGTATTCGGGGCACTGAGGGCCATAGAAACTAGACTGGTTTTTTAAAAAAAACTTTCACAGCTTTTTGTAAAATGCCAATCAATTTATATTTTAGATTTTTATACTTCTTATTTAAAATAACATAAATAAAGTTAACGTAATACTTAATTCATTAAACTGGAAGAGCAAAATAACCACCCTTTCTTTATGAAATATTTTTTTCTTTGGTTCTACTGTCTTTTAGTGCCTCAATAATTGTTACTTACTGCTCCTAATTTATATGGTTTATAGATTTTAGACATTTATATTGGACATTTTGCTGTTTTTAAAGATCAAAAAGGGAGAACTGATATTGTCTGTGGGAAATTAAACTTAACATGTTTGAGGTGATTTTACTTGATTAAGTGAGGGAAAAAATAATACAATTGTAATGTTTTGGAACTTTTATTTCATACTTAAAATATATACACACCGACTCGAGAGGAATACTGTATGAAGTAATATTAGTGGAACATGTTAGCGCATGATCACTGTGCTAAAACTAAATGTTGACAAAAATGTAAAATTTTACTAAGCTTGCCGTTTGCAGAACTTTGCTTGCCTAAGAAATGTATTTAAAGTGATCTGATGCGATAAAGAATTGAATGTTACTTGGAATATGGTAACACTGCCTTTTAATGTAATTTTTAATGCTTTGTTGAATGTTATGACTTGTAGAATATTTAATTAGTAGGTAACTGGTTTACCCAGTAAGAAATATGTTTAAAAGAATAATATTTATTTCGAGGGTATCCAAAATGTAGAATAATCATACCGGTACTTGGAATAATATTGTTTTATTTTATTTTTTACAAAAATATTTATTTCTGTATTATATTATCTTTGATCAAATCAGTTGTTTTGACTTATTGTGATATTTGATGCTAATGTGCTACTCTTGTAATTATATCACCATAGACATATATTTTTCAAACTTTTGATGTGTCGTAGGTTTATTATTTTGGTCTCAGCAAGTCAAATTTTGTACAACATACTTTTAGACGCTTTTCAATTTTTTATTTTTATTAGTATTTTACAGTTGCTAAATTCTTTCATACAAATTTTTGCGCCGAATAATCCATAGGGCAAGTACTGCTATCGCAGTGTTGTTTGATCGATTATGGTTTTAAGGGAAATAAAAATTTGGGTAAACAAAAATTCGTCATCTTATTCTTATGTCTGTATTATGTAATTACAAGAGTAAATTTTAAATAGTGATTTAGGAATTAATTTATTTCTTATTTTAATTCCGATATATTTTTACGTATGATCAGATTTATGCCAAAGTAATAAGTGATACCAAATATGTTCTTCCATTACGTTAATTTTGAATTAGAAAAATGTTTGTTACGCAATTCTCCTCTTGGGTACCCGAGTATGAAAAATGACATAAAATTGTATGTTGACATTTTTACATGAGCCATATTAACAAATGACGCATGACGAGGGAACGGAGATGTAGAAACATGAAAAGATGCTAGTTGTGGAGAGGAGGCGAGACTTGTGGACAATATTGCTGAATAATTTGTCTGAATAAATTTATGATTATTTTAAGTCAATTGTTAAGAGCATAAATTATATAATGGAATATAAATCAATCAATTTCTAAGAACGAGTTTTATTTTCCTCCCGTCATCAATAACTCCCTACTAATTATAATTCTCACAGTTTTATACAGTGGTGAACAAATTGATGGGTCAAGGACACAAAATTGCAATTGTTGAGAGGAACAATAACTTTTTTTACATATTAAACTAACTTACTAAAATCATGAAGTAAATTAAAAATCCTTCATCAACTATTGATTATTCATACATATGTCATTGTTTTACGGATAGAATCGATAATTTGAAATATTTCTGCATACTTAGAAAACTCATTTTTGTGTTGTTATTAAGCCATCAAAATATTTTTATGAAAATAAAAACAAATTGATAGCAAATCCTACTCATTGGGATGATTTTTTAATTTTAATATTAAAAATTGCATTCATAGATTTTATGAAACAGATGACAAAATAATCTTCATACAAAAGTGAATGACGCAACTTTTTATTGCTAATATTTTCATTTGTATTTAAAGTACGATAAAAATTTTGTTAGAATTATTTTTAAAATAAAATCTAGTGCAGTTTTATTTTGTAAATTCAATTGGGTAATTTTTAACAGTAGATATTAATATTGCTATTTTATCTTCAGATAATATGGTAAATGATGCAAACATGACGTGCTTAATTTGTACCAAAATTTGATATGAGCAAATCTTTTCTACATAATTCATTATCTACCTAAGTATATAATAATAAGTAACATTAGTATGCTGTACAACTCTACTCTTATAATGAGAAAATGTTTATAAAATATACTAGATACGGGCTTAAGAATTATCGTATTCTTCCGTAATAAAGACAATCAATAGATCTAAGACATGTACTCAGAACAGCATAATGTACAAAGGATTCAAAAGGTATAATGAACTACCGGAGATTGTCAAAGAAATAAACGGATTAAATAAATTCAGAAGCAACCTCAGTAAAATACTAATGTAATAATAAATATTTATGTAATATATTAGCTGTAAGAAATTTTTTTTATAGCTAAATAAAAATATACAAAAAAAAAATTAATTGCGAATCACATAAAAGTAGTTATTAATTTGCAGCGACGGAAATAAATAATTTGTCGAAAAATTGGTGATTAAATCCCTAATTTAGATAATTTCCAGAGCTAACATTACAAAAATTGTTACATTTCAACTTCAACAATGGTCAATAAAGAAGCGATATTTAGGAATATTAATGTTTTTACGATTTTTAAATCACATTTTTTTAAAGGTGTACAAAATATATATCACCGGCGCGGGGAACATCTTGTGTACAGAAAGGTTCCATAAGAAAAGTGTTAACTAAATACTGTTCCCTTATTATTATTGATTCACAAAACAATACATAGAAAAACATTATTAAATTGTCTATAAGGTAAAAGGGAGGTATTATTGATATTATACAAAGTATCACAATGCTGCATAGTTTTATAATAAGTATCTCTATAAATGTTCATTTTTAATTATTATACATAGATAAAAAAGGACAAAAATTGAAAAAAAAAAATGTATAAATAAAATTCTTGGCATGGGCATGTACTCCGGATGCCTCGGGAGAGCCTGAACCCGAGCTGCCTCTTCTTAAGCCTGCGGGATCCCGCCATCCTGGCAGACCGTTGATGACCATCTTACGGATGTATTCAGCGGAGCTGATGGGTGCGGGCCTGACGTGGGAGGAGGCGAGAGAGCTGGCTGGTGACAGGGTCTCCTGGAGGGATCTAGTAATGTCCGCATGCTCCACGAAAGAAGAAGAATAAAATTCACTTACATTTTGATTGGATCTTCTTAAATTATTATTTATTGACGCGTCTATCTGATACAAAATATAGACACGTATCAAAAATGTGGTCTAATTACTAGAATAAAGAGATTGAGCTTAATAGAAGTAAGTATACATTTGCATTTCTTATAAATAGATCACAAGAAGTTATATAAAAGAAAATAAACAGGTAAGATGAGCAATGGAATTAGGGCCAAGCTATTTTTTTTCTTTGTTTTTTTAGCTTCAGGTTCGCCATTTAGTGGACTTGTGTAATCCTGAAAAATAAATCAATATTAATGCAACAAACACATCCTATGAACAGGCTAGGCGACCAGTAGCACTGCTTAGGATTGGGAATTTTTTAAATGTATTATTTTAAATGATAAATAATACTAGTGTACATACTCCAAAAAAAAAGCCAAAATTATCCAGTAAAATGCGTAATCTAAAAAAAATCTATGTTAAAACAGTGAAACATTAAATTACAATTCAATGTGTCTCAATCTTATTATTTATTTATTTATTTTAATTTTAATGTTGTGCACACAGTTATATGTTAGGTACAATGAACTAAGATCAATTTAAGGTAATATATACAACATAACACCAATAACGTGGACAACACAATGTACAAGACAAATTTCTGAAGACATGAAGTGAGCAAACAATAGTATACAAAGTGATTATGTTATGTCATGTTGTGGTATGTGTGTGGAGTGTTTATTATACAATATCTACCAAACAGTTAAAAAAATTGGCAACACTGGATAAAATACTGGGGGTAACGATAAATAGTTTCTCGCACGATAGCCAACTGCAAGGCGGAAAAAAACAAATTAATAAACTACTTGCTAAAAACGGACTTTCGCTTTACTTATTTTATTCTGTCAATACAATAATTGAAGATAAGATTACCTGTTGTTGCTTTCTCTTATTCTGTTCTGTCATTTTCGGAGGCGAAATATTCGTGACGCTTCCAAACAGTTTAATAATATTGTTAACTCCGCCATTACTCTGGACTGGAGGTTTTATTCTCTCACCACTTTCAGGAAAGGTTCTGTTACTGACAACTTGTGAAGTAAAGGTGTTGGTCCCCATTTTACAAGACACGCCAGACCTCTCTTCTTGTTGCCTATTCAAAATTTTCCCTCTTCCAGTGTCTTTGTATCTTCTCTGAGAATACGGAAGACAAAATTGATTGAATATATAAATTAATCGCTCCCTTGGCATTGATTCGAGCCCATCTATTTTTACTCGCCTCTGAAATTAAAAAAAACTAGTTATTAATTACGACACATTTATATTTTGTTTTTGTGAGTCGTATTTGAAATGTTTTGTAAATAAATAAATTATAACCTCATATTTTAGTACGTACCATAACCAAAACATTTACCAAATCTTCAGTCGAAAGCAACTCTGGATGTAATAACAATTCACTACCCATGGTGAACATTTTTATTTTAAGCTTTAAAACTTAAATTCTAACTCTCAACCATTCATAATGAAATTACTTCATTATTTAAGAAGCAAAAACTACGAACAACGGAACAACTGACAGTTGTGGATAGCTGTCAATCTGTCAAAAGGCTGTTATGGGTCAATGTCAATACTATTTATTATTGCCATAAGGCTTTTAAAAGCCAAATAAATTAAGTTCTTTAAAGTTCCTACTTAAAGCTCAAATTTTTTTTTCATATATAATAATATTAATAACCATCACGCCACTTCCCCGAAGGCAGAGAAGATAGAGTGCCACACTACTCTGTCCTGGCACACGTCCTTTGCTAATAAAATTAACACCAATTCACCAACCACATCCCTACAAAATATTAAGCAATTATTCTCAAATAAGGAGCGGATACGGCATGTTGATGATTGGGTTTTTAAAATCCGTAATCGTATTTCTGTTTAACTTGTAAAAGGGAAAAAGGCGCCTTGCTGTCTCCTCAAGATAAATATTATTAATTTTATTTGACCTATTCCATAAATACTATCCAAACAAATTTGGATTCCGTAATTCGCATTTTTCGAGTAGGTACTTTATTTTTATAAATATGTATAGATGGTTAATATTTTGGTTTTGTAAAATACTTTACCAAATTTGAAAATAAGCTTTTTTAACTAACTTATTTTTTATTGAAGTGCCAAAACCGATCTTGAGTGTCATTGATTTTCTTTAAAGTATACTAAGTAATTAATCTATAAAAATATGTCTTTGGAGCATGCAAATATGGAAATGGCAAAAGATGAATCAACGTTGATTGAAAATATAAATCCAAAAATGTCTAAATACGGCGGCAGACGTAAAACTATCGATAGATCTTTGAAGAAAATAATCGCACCGTTTTGCAAAGTCATTCGCAGAGGATTTAAAATAAATGACGTTGAAGACACTTCCTTGAATAGAGATGTCGCTGAGTTTCAAATATTTCTCTCTGATAATATTGATTTCACTCAGTTGCTGTTCGATACCGCAGATGTATTGAAACTATCCACACAAAGCACAGGTTTGTCTACATTCATCTTCATCATACCATTTCGGCTTCCTATGTGGAAAATGATCCCACAAACCGCCTTCAAGCCAAGCGATCGGTCGCCAGATTCCATGTAAATCAATAGTTCATGTCCCGCAATTTTGATGCAAACTGCCAACGGATTATCAGCAGTGGACGTCCAGGATGCCGAGAACCCGATGTTTTGTAAAATAGGCGAAAGAGTCATAGCTTTGTGTATGGCCCAGACAGTCAAAACGACTTCGCCGGATGGCAGTTGATACCAAGGGTTGCAGTGTCCATTGACTACCTCTGTGTTTCTTACAAAGTCTAATCTAATATTTTTTTAGGACACCTATAATACCAAATTATATATTTTTGAATAACAAACCATTAAATGGTCCCTGATATTTAGATCGGTAATGATTTAACTTTATTTATTACATGCATACAAGAGTCAACCTTATTATTGCAGGTGTTATGGTGTATTTGGTAGATAGAATGAGAAATGAAATTTACCTCAAACCCCACTACATTAACAATGTTGAAAGACACAAAGTCAACTGGCCGATAAGTATGAATAAGTTAATATATTATTCATTTATTTATTTTTCCCTTATGTATCATTTACAGCCATTGTGGTACTGTGCGTAACAAGAAATGCTGAAGTTCTAGGTTTGATATTTGACTTTTTCAAGCTTGGGTATTTTGTGCTTTTTGCATGATTCTTTTAACTGTTCACTGTCAAATATAATCCAGTAATTTGTCTACAAGTATTTGTATACATTCAAAATGTTGTTGAACTATCTTAGACTATTCCAGTTGCACAGAACATGCTCAAGAAGATGCGCTGTCACATGACCCATGGGCGTTTCTCATCCACACTATATCATAGTGCTCGATATTCCCCCTGGAATTTAATTGTGAAATGTGTCTTAGCTAAGCAAAATTTTAATTTTAATTTTATTCAACACTCTATAGTGTATTCAGGTCCCAGCTGAGATTGACCTAACGACTATGACTTTCAACCTAAGAACCCTGTTACAATCTTCCAGGTGAGGGTAAGACTCTTGCAGCTCACGCGGCTTTCACTAAGCAGTTTGTGATAGTGGAGGACATAGCTACAGACAAGCGGTTTAGTGAAGGAGTCACCTGGCCCGACGCCAAAACAGCTCTCTGCTTACCGGTCGTCCAGCCGGATAACAGCTGTTTCGCTGTTCTAGAGCTCTACAGAACTAATGATGATCCGTATTTTGAGGTACAATGTGTGTGTGAATGCAGAACTAGCCTCAGTGAAAATGGAGTTGAGTACCTATGAGTAAATGACACCCGAAGTAATCATCTTTGGGATATAAAATGTCCTATCTTAGTAAAAGTAAAAGTATTTAAAAACCCTTACATTACTCATGTGAAAAGTCATTTCCGCATTTCCAAATTACTTAATCTAATTTCTTGTACATATTATGAGCCCTCGAACGAATGGGCCAATTCTGCAATAAGGTAGTAAATTTATTTACAGAGTATTTTGTTTTGAATGGTCTGCCTCGGACTAGAGTTAAATTGCAATTCTCCAGCTATATTTCGGTAAAATATTATAAATAAAAAATTGACCAAATAGAATTTTCATCATGGATACTTATTCAGAATATCCCCACAGGTCCGTGAGATGGTTTACAAGTAAAACATCTTTGTATTCATGCTACTGAGAATCCACGGACGAGGTTAAGGCATTGTTACATGCCACTGATTTGTTTGAAGGAGTGTTGTGGATTTCAGGACCAGCTCCGCAGTGCCCAGTGCTGCACGGGGTGGGTGGGGGCTGCGGTCCACCAAGCCAGCAGGAGAATATCCCTCGAGCAGAAACTTCACCTCAACAAGGAACTTCTCAACCTCCTCATGCAGTATTTCTCCGATCAGGTTAATTTGGACAAAATGATGTATGAAATACTGGTGAGTGATTTTGTTCTGTATTTCTGCTATTGGGAGTCGAAAAGGGAGAACAAATATACCAACTAATATGGAGAGGATAAAAAAAAAGGTTTATATTTCATGTTTAGTTCCCTGATATTTGGTACATTTTGTTGACATGGGAGAAGGAGAAAATTTGCCTAAAGACATAATTGTGGTCACCAATGTGGTATACCAGGATTAGTTACCCTGGTGGTTATGGTTTTATGTGGGTGCATAGAAAGAAATGAAAGATACTAAACTTACAGTTTTACAGTGCACATTTATTACACAGAATTTAGCAATAAGAAAATACAATAAACTTAACTAATTAAACTACGATTGAAATGAATAATGGAAATAAAAAATGAATCTAGTTTGCTCCACAATTTGGCAGCAAGAAATCGATGCAACAGTGACGTGTCGTCGCAACGAAGGTCAAAATGTCTCTCGGCTATTGTCCGAGCACGTTCGGTGGAGTTCGGCTCGTTCGTTCGTCCCGCGTCGCCCGCGTGACGTCATTTCTTCCGCCACATAATCATTCAATATGTACTTATCCATTTTGGAGTTTTTTCACGTATTCCAATTATTTTTTTCATGATTCCTTTGGATAAGAGCATATCAAAGCACTGCCTTAGAGCGAATCGTGCGACTGTTTACATAATCGATCCAAATTATGTCGGGGACTCAATGATGGCCGATATGTATGACGAGGGTTGGGACACTTCTATACCAAAGAGAAAGGTCAAAGTCAGGTATGAACTTAATTATATCTTTAAAAAATCAACACAATTTACCTTTTGTAAGTATAAAGAGACATCTAACATGAGATTGATGAAAATGTATGTAAATGAATGTTGTAATAAAAAATTTCAGTTTGGCTAATTCTGATACACCCCCGGGACTGGCAGCCAACTCTGGAGAAGCAGTAAATGTGAAGGATTTATACGCCGATGAACGATTTCACAAGGAAGTTGATCCCGTTACTGGTTTTTATTGTTAGAACTGTATTGTGCCTTCCACTTAAAACAAAAAGTGCAGTCATTGGTAAGATTACATACTGCAATAGCTAGTTAAATGAAAATTACTTAGGTATGTCATTCTAATAAGTTACCAAGCTTGATCTACTGGGTATAAAAAACACTAAAATATGTATAATAATGTGTGTTTTATTATAGCTGTCACAAAGTTACAAGGACAACATATTTTGAAAAGTTTTCTAACCAAAACCATTATTTTGTACATGGCAATTTTGTATTTTAAATTCAGGTGTGATTTCTGTGATTAATAAAAGCAACGAAGAACTATTTACTACGGAGGATAAGGAATTCTTTAGTATTATCTCCCACTACTGTCGTCAAGTTATTCAATATTCTAATTTGCAAAACCAATATTTTGCCATGGTAAGGGTTCTTCACATCAAATTTTCCTTGAAACCAATCAATCATTCTTGCGTCTGTTATACTGAGAAATGTTACCACGATGCATGGATTCTACAGGACATGTTTTGTAGATGTGATGATAAGTGATAATATATCTTGTCATTGAGTGGGTATGACGAAATAACCCACATTCTCACCACAAATGTACAAAAGCAACATCAAATTATCCCATTTAAAAAATCACAAAAAATTGTTAAATGTTTTAAATGTATGATAATAAGTAGTCTTTTTTTAGAAAAATCTCAACATAATATATAGTGAACTCCTCCAGAAGCACATGAATCCCTGTGTCCACAATTTGGATTATATGATACAATATCACGTGACCTTACTTCCAGACAAATTTGAAGAGTTAAGTCTACTTTTACATATATTTATTCACGAGCTTTTTTAGTAAAAAAATCACTATTAACTCTTATTATGCCTGAAAAATCTGAAAAAAATCCTTTTGTTTCTTTTATTGTTCACTTTGTATGGAGCCGAAAAGATTTTCTTTAAAAGGTGGTTTTACAAGTCAATTAAAATGAACTAACTAACTAAAACTTATTTGTTCAGATTTGAGTGGTACATGAACTAACCAACTAAAACTTATTTGTTTCTGATTTGAGTGGTACATGAACTAACCAACTAAAACTTATTTGTTTTTGATTTGAGTGGTACATGAACTAACCAACTAAAACTTATTTGTTCAGATTTGAGTGGTACATGAACTAACCAACTAAAACTTATTTGTTCAGATTTGAGTGGTACATGAACTAACTAACTAAAACTTATTTGTTCAGATTTGAGTGGTACATGAACTAACCAACTAAAACTTATTTGTTCAGATTTGAGTGGTACATGAACTAACTAACTAAAACTTATTTGTTTCTGATTTGAGTGGTACATGAACTAACCAACTAAAACTTGTTTGTTCAGATTTGAGTGGTACATGAACTAACTAACTAAAACTTATTTGTTCAGATTTGAGTGGTACATTCAGTCAGACTGCAAGGACCGAGTTCCCGAGCTCTTGTTCTACATGATAAACAGGATGTCAGGCGGAGTGCAATTTGATCGGATGATCCTCTCCAAGTTCATTCTCTCCGTGCTGGAGGGGTACAGAGATAATCCGTACCACAATTCCGAACACGCCTTCACATTCACACACACCATGTACAACATTATCCTGAGGAATCCAGACGCATTCTCCAAGATAGAGGCAAGTCCAAAGAAACAGTTGCTCTGGTAGAACTACCCTATTTGACTTAGCGAATATTATATTGTTATTTAATCATTAATAACGTTGGCAAGAAACTATCAGGCTAAGCAAGACTATCAGTCACAAATTGCATAACTAAGGCTTTGTACTTGTAGAACGTCGTCTCTGTCCCCACGATGCGCTAACAGTCTAGTACTTAGAGGGAGCTGTCAAAACAACTGCATTATTACTGTTGACTCCTATTATTTTTGACTACTGTATAATGACATAAGATTGGAGGTTATGGTGTTTTCAAGACAGAATATTTAGAGTATGTTCATCCTGCTTGTTTAAGGGGGACAAAGTTAGAGTTTGTCTCTAAATTCAAATATTTAGGACATATTCTGACACCTGACTTAAGAGATGATCATGCATGGTGTCTATACTTGAATGATTGTATCCAGAATACATAAACACTACTGCGATTCAACCTAAATGTGCCCAACATTAGTGTTAGGCATGGCCGCGTGTTGCTTATAGTCCTATGTATAATTTCATTGATGTGCTATTTGTCACATATTTCCAGATAATAGCCCTAATGATCGGTGGGTTCTGCCATGATTTAGATCACCCCGGACTTAACAACAGTTTCTTGATAGAGAGCAAACATCCTCTGGCAGCCGTCTACACAGACTCTATTCTGGAAAATCATCACTACTTCCTTACACAGAAATTACTAATGGTAACTTGCAGTTATATCTATTAATTTATGTACAGTTGAAAAGAGTTTTTATTGGTTTTAAAACCCAATTAATGACAATATTGTAAAACAAGTTTTTTTCACAATTTTGCATAAATAGAGCATGGTAGGTATTTGATAACTTTATAACGCTAATCAAATGCGCCGATTGTGTATAACCTATATATATTAAGTGGGTGTGTTGCTGATCTATTCATAAATATTGCTGAAATTAAATTAGTTTTGCTTTAGTTTTATTTATTACGTTGTGCATGTGCTGATTTTTTAATGACTTTTTAATGTAAGTTCCTTTTTTTGTTCTCTATGGACTTAATCCAAAGATCAAATGAGGGCACTACTTGCAAAGCCAGTAAACTCCACAAAGCTTTATTTTGAGATAAATGAAGAAATGTAAAGATGGCGGCTAGTGAATGTTACTGATTTTGCAAAATACATCAAATTTCAAGTATAATATTGTTATCAAAACAGCCAAGTAATGAACTTGATTCCAACATCGACTGATTGATTTCCTTTAAACTTAAATATTTTGTGACAGGATAAAGGAGTGTTATCAGACCTTGACGCAGACGAGCAGCAGGAAGTGTTGAGGGAGATAAAGTTCAACATAATGTGCACCGACCTGGCCATCCACTTCCGCCTGCGCTCGGAGCTGGCGCCGATGGTGGCGGACAAGCGCTACGACATGGCCGTCCCCGAGCACCGGAACCTCACCAAGAGCATCCTGATGACGTCGTGCGACCTCGCCGTGCAGGGGAAGCCCTTCCCCATCGTCAAAAGGATCACGGAAAATTTATACGAAGAGTTCTACATACAGGTAACAATAAACCTTTACTAACTATGCTACATTAAATTTTTTTTTTAACCTAAAACTGATTGAGAATTGTCTTTTATCCCATGTATCCTTCCTCATCCCCCTTTTCCCATCCTTTCTTATTATTTTAGGCACTGTGTATATATACTTCAACTGTTATTATTCAAAACCCGTTATTGGTCATGCAAACTAATGTTCTATTGTAACTATCTTCTCAACAGATGTCACTAGGGGAAAAAATGTTAAAAACTGTTGATAAACCAACTCAAATGTGGATACTTCTGTACCAACTTGATATATATAGTAGTTTTAAAAAATTGTCATAAATGGTTGTCAGATGATGGGCGGAATGGGGAATGTTGTAGTACATCAAGTGGCCACTTAACCCAGCCAATGACAGGTCATAAGCCCTGTAAACGCCTAGATAACCCACATTCGTTTCCAGAGTTTCTCTGTCTCTGTTGGGATATCAATAATATCAGTAAAATATTTTCTTTAAATGTAAAAATATAAACTTCAATTTTTTCACACCGCAGAAATATTGCCCGTTGCAAAATATGTTGAATCGGAGACGCCGAACGGGGTTTGTGGAGTTAAATTTGAGTGGCCAAATAAAATCGGGATTCGAGGCAGTCAACTTGTTCACTGAAAAGTGGAATTTAAAAACCATACTTTTATTAATTTATCATTATTTAGCTGTATTCAATTTGTTTGTTTCACAATTTCCCAGGGTGACCTGGAGAGGGAGATGGGCTACGCACCGCTCAGCATGATGGACCGGACCAAGAGCTTCCACCAGGCCACGGAGCAGATCCACTTCCTGCAGATTGTGGTCCTCCCCTGCCTCCTGCTGCTGCAGGTCATAGTGCAGGGGACCACGCAGATGACGGAGTTCTGCATGTAGGTGTCCTACCACCCTTCAGTTTAAATTCTGATTTGTAAGAAAGAAAGCTGGCCGTGAGTTGGGTGCGGCTATTTGGCCGAACAAGAATTAACGAATTTATTTACATAATATGCGACCCGATATCCCAAAGAGACTTTGGTTCAAGAAGGTGAATCTCAGTAAAGTGAAAACATTGACAATATATGTCGAATGCTTTTGAGTCAATGCTGCATGAAAAAATTTGTAAATCCACAATGTGTGAGTGTCTCCTAGGTGAAGAGGACCTACACCATATTTTTTCGTTTTGTCTTATCAATGATAGATTCCCTTCATTCCTCCCTGAATCCTTAGACTCTTTCTAGATTTCCTTCATATCCACGAGTATCACTTATAATTTCTTTTCTTTTTTTTCAATTACTTTCGACACTGGCAAAACACCAAAAAGGGTCAATTTTTAGTCAGTTAGCAAAAAAAACCTGAATTCAATATCGTTAATAGAACCTATTTCAATAAAAAAAACATGTAATTTTTATTTTTACGATTTACTATTTTTATTCCTGATAATTTTTACAAATTACGCACACCCTACTCACAGCTGGTCATCTGAGTTCATGCGCGACGCATAAGGGTAAGTGCGATGTATGACGCTCCGCCTAGGGTGACCAGGTCTTCTTCTACTGTTTCTGTGGAAACATTTGGGTGCACTTTTCTTTTTTTTTTATTTGAGAATAGAGTACATGTTTTTTTATTGAAATGGGTACTATGTAACGTACTTAATTCCGGGTTTTTTTGGTTAACTGACTAAAAAATTAGCCCTGTATTAAAAAAATTTTTTAAAAATATATTAGTGTTTTTTTTTAACAAAAACTTATGATGTTTAAAAAATTACGCACGATGTTAATATTAGAGTGCATTTTTTATTGAATGTACGCTATTTTTCAAAAAAGAAGGGATAGAGAAAGGCTGAAATGTGTATCGCATTAAGTCGTGCTCAGCCAAACATTGTTTTAATGATAAAGCCTTAGTAAACAGTGCTATAACTGAGTGCTAATCGTTCTATTTAGGGAGCAGAAATGGATTGATGATATAGGAAATGTTTTTATATGCAAATTTAATGTGATGTCATGTCAATGGGTATTTGCACAGCCACAGAGGGTTAAAAAAACATTTATATTCAATAAACTTGACTTGATGATTACAGACAAGCTCAGGAGAGTTGGCAGGAGCTGAACGACCTCCGCGGGAAGAAGTTGTGGTCACAGGCCGAGTCCTACTCCCGCATGGCCACCACCCTCGTCAAGGGGAAGTCCTCCTCCAGTCACCACGGAGACAGCAGCGGGAAGGAATCCACGGCCTGAGACTTAGCAGAGAAGCTTAGCTTAGACAAGGCTGATCTTTACCCAGGGTTATCATTACATTAGTCTGTGCAAGTCCAATACCACATACAAGACCATATTTTCAAAATACATAGTTTTGGAGATTTTAGTAAAATAGCATGACTGATAACACAGGATTTAGTTTAAGTAATGCGTGCTATTACTTGCTTTCCTAGTATTGTATTGAATTGACTTTACATAGATGAAATTGTCCATAAAAATATTTTTTATGATGTTGACTTTAAAATAATTTATTTCTTTGCAGTTTGTCAAATATGTTGCATTCTGTTTTTTTAAATACGCATTTATTGATATTCAGCACTCTTGTACTTATTTTCTTATGATATGTAATTTAATGTGTGATCACATGATCAGTGATCACTGATCTATCTCAGTTCTATTACACTGGAGATTTATTTCTGTACTATGTTTATGTGCTTCGATCTGTTTACAATAAAGATTTGTCTGATAATGGTTCTAGTTTTACAATCAATCAGAAAGAAACAAAGGTAAAAATATTGTCGACCAAAAGGCAGTCGACATTAGTTTTTGTTCGTCGGCTTTCAATTTGTATGTGGGAAAAAAAATTGAATAAGAAAATTGAGCGTTAAAAGCCAAATGGGTTTTTGGAGGAAACAATATTTATAAACAACATTTTGAGTGTGTCCAAATACTTGTAGACAAAAACTGGATTTCACCCATTACGGGCTAATAATTCCAATTTGACATCTCCCATTTTACTGTATATTGGCGGATATGGATATCAAATACTAGGTGAAATGGGGAATGTTGTAATACATCAAGTGGCCACTTAACCCAGCCATTGACAGGTATAAGCCCTGTAAACGCCTAGATATCCATATTCCCTTCCAAATTTCTCGTCTCTGTTGAGATGTCAAATTGAAACAATATTTGTTCAAAGTCAGAATTTCTCCTTTTTGTGCGTCATTCCAACTTATCCTTTATCTGCATTTAATGATGGATAGGGTACTTCTTGATACATCAAGTGCAGTATGCTTATTTTACATGTGAAAGTTATTGATCGATTGTACGATTTTCCCTTTTTGTATTGTGTGAGAAATAAATAAGTCTTGTTTTCCACAAATTTATTTATTAACGTAAATTTAACATATTTTATACAGTACGTAAATTTGTATTATTTTGCTAGTTTAATATTCATTGCATCAATAAAAAAATTTAAACAAAAAATGTCTGTGAAACATGAAAACCCTCACTTTGTTCTGTTATAATTTTCATTCGCCGAATCTTAAAAAATACTTTATTTAAATAAAATAAAAGATTTTATCGTGAGACCAGTTTCTGCAATACATAATTAGGTTGGAATGGTAAGTGGTTCGAACTGCTCAACTGAAATGTGGTTCCCGATGTACCAAATCTAGTGTAGTGAGATTAAAACATAATTATTACAGATTTCTGGAGGAAATAAGACGCGTCTCGCTAAAAGAAAAAGACTATCAGCCATCATCAAGGAGGTTGTACTATAATAACATGGAGGTACAATAACTGAGATAGTTGACGCTTACATTAATCAAAAAGAACGACAAAGGAATTACCTGATAAAAAGATATTTGAATATCAAAGAAATTGACGGCGTTACCTACCGTATAACAATGTACGTAATGCCGTCAATATAATCTTAAACATGTAACATTTATGTTTCTACCCACTTGTCATTTACCTCTTGTTAGGAATTTTTATTAGTCAAGTACTTAAATTCATGCAGCGTATGCTAAAAGGTTTTTTTTTTATTACTAGCAACTCTGTTGCTTGTGCATAGCTTCCCTTTGCAACTAACTTCAGAGCATTGATCAGCTGTCATGTCAATTTCGTTCTCTTCTCTCCACAAACTTTGATCTAGTAACAAGTACTTGAGCCTTTGCAAAGTTAGCCGTGTTGGATCAAATATAATATTGTATAATTATAGAAAATAAAACTAAAAATTAAATAAGAAATAGTTTTAATCATCAACACCACAAGAACCAACCAACTACAGTCCAACTCATCACCTCTTTTCCACCATATTTAATCGTTTTGCATATTATTGATTGATTATCAAGTGAGTAAATCGGGAAAATGTTGGTGTTTCCTAGTTGGCCATAATCTAGTTATTTCGGCATTGTAGAGCATCGTCACAGACGTGTACATGTGTAACCGTGCTAATATTTTATTGCAATTCGTCGATAGAATGAGATACGATTACAAACGAGATTTAAAATGAAACATTTTGGAGGTTAAGTACGAATGACAGTGACAATGTGAAAGTTAGCGGGTTATGGCTGACAACTATTTTCTTAAGCTCGACATATTCCTGCCAATTTCTGTACAAGTTTAGTGTAACATTTAATCAGTCTATATACAATATAAATATTAGAAAAGAAATTCAACTTTATATCTTTATGCTCATTCAGTTACAACTAAGACAGTTAAATTATATTTTTGTTACAAATAAGGAATCCATTAAACTTCAACAATAGCACGCATATTCATTATTCATCCAATAAAAAGTAATCAATCATCAATATTTTTTCTTAATGGTTGAATGTACTTTTATAAAAAGTATTTTGCCTTATTTTACGAAACAATAATTGTACAAATTACCCTCCATTTAAAAAATTACAGTAAAATCACTTTTTTCATAAATAATTTAACGCTGTTTTAAAATTAATTGGAAAGAAAAAGGTTGCCAAACAATAATAAATTTAATACACTTTTTTTTAATTTGGAAACAAAAATCAGTTGAAGCGATTTAATTATTTATTTAATTTTAAAAAAATTCTTTAACGATTGATAGTAGACTCATTGGTGGAAAAAATAATGATTGAAACAAGCGTGTTTTGTCTTTTGATTATATACACATATAACACCAATCCTTTAGGATTCAATCCAAATAGAATATAATATTGACTAACTTTAAAAATAGCTTAGATTAAGTGAGATATAATATTATAAAAGATAAAATACGAAATCACCGTGAGCATTATTACAGAAAAGTAATACGTAGTTTATTCAACGCAAACGAAAGTTATGTTTTATTGCAAATGGACATTTTTCATAACCACATAAATAACTCACGCACAGAATATTGAATGTCGAATGATGTGCGCACTTTATCAAAATATATAGTATCAATATGTTCCTATCAGACCAAAACCGATACAAAATTTCTAACTAGAGAAAAAAGTTAAAAATCTATTGTAAATTAAACAAAATACTTGAAAATGGATTGTTAGATCGTTAGGTATGTCCTAAGGTCAAAATTTAAACTCGCTGCTCAAATAAATAATACAAGTAAAAAATTGATGGCAGCTTTCTAACAGTTGATCGCTCGAGACTCGGCTATATGACAGGTAGCTAAAAGCAGATTATTCTAAAAAAGACTGAGTTTAGAAAATTCAGATTCAATGGAAAAATATTTGTTTAATTTTGAAATGCGATTCACGAAAGCAAATTTAATAAAACTCATTTCTCCGGAATTTACATTTTCTTTTACTAATGGTTATCTTTGACTAAAGCAGAAGTAACTGATTCAACAACTGTCCTTAGTTAGCATTTTGTAGTAATCACCTTTCCCCGCCGACTGGGTGAGATGAACTGCGTGACTGTATGTGTTGAACGTATCTAGCTGAGGATGATCGGACACACTGTAACCAGGTTAGTGCGAGTGTGTTCCTATGTGTTCCTGATCTTGCCGGGGACGTAATTCTTGTCGATGGCGGACTCTTGGAGGAACATGTGGAGGCATCTTTCATTCTGGGCGAGAGGGTGGCCGGCTATTTTGTTAATAAACAATTCCAAACCTGAAACCACCATATTTTATGTAAGTTTCAAGTAATACGGTAGAATCTCCACTGTCTCGCAGATAACCAAGTCTGCTGTTCGATTAAAAGGTTGAATTAAAGGCTGTTTAGTGAGAAAATCTAAATTTCAGCTACAAGCAAAAAATATTTTTAAAATACCATCTCTCAGCGCATAGAAGCTGTAAGACTTATGGTTTTTTTTGGTGGACCTAATCAACTTTTTACGCTTTTTTTTTCAAACTGTCCTTGCATTTATTTGATCGAATTCTATATAATATAATATATATTCATGTATACAAGCAGTTTTACTAAAATAAATTAAATGTCAACGAAAAAGATCTATTGTATACCACAATTGAATATTTATGAATATATTATATAATATATAATATATTCATAAATATTCATAAATATACATATTATGTATTTATGAGCAGAGTGCAAGGCTGAGATAAGCATTTTCGACACAATTAAGAAAGGGCTTTTACGATGGTTTGGTCATGTGGAGCGAATGAGTGATGAAAGAACGGCTAAAAAAAGTTTAAATGCAAGTGTGCCTGGATGTAGAAGCCGCGGAAGGCCAAGAAAGACATGGCTACTTAAAAGTGGTCATGTGAAAAGTCGGAATAAACGGCGTATGTGCATGAGAAGATGTATGAATGTAGAGGAAGCAAAGGAAGTATGTCAGGACAGAGTGGTATGGCGTTCTATCCTCTCTGCCTATTGGGTCTTCCAGCCTGCTATGCAAGCTTTAGACTCTCGCGAGATTCCTCACTGAAGAACTCTGAGAAGTTGACCGAAGTGCGGGTAGCGTTGTATGAAGTGATACAAAGTGATCTTCTACACCCCTTTACTTCGATCAACTTCACTTGATTTCATGACAGTGGTGTATTGGAGGTAAAGAAAATAAACAAACAGATAGATGAATAGGTATTTATTTACCTTTTCTACGATCCTCGATAAACTCTTCTTCGAAGATGCCATCATCGCCCCTAAACGGCATTTGTCTTTTCCAAGCTTTCCCTGGTAAGGGGGGTACTACAATCTAAAAACATCATAACTTTGTTACATCACATAATAATAAAGCGCCATTTTTGTGAAAAATCACCTTCATATTATTTGAGAAAGAAATCTCTCGTGGTAAAAGAGGTTTGATTTATTTAAAAAGTGAAGATTGATTTGCCTAATAACCTCCCTAAATTTTTTCTATGAAGTGACTTTTTTTTTTTTTTTTTTTTTAAAAAAAGAAATCTATGCAATCTTATGATATTTGCACATATTTCAATTTGTAAATACTATTTTCAATAAAGCCTAAGCGGCTTGTGCTTGAAAATAGGAATCGAGTCGTGTCGAAGTGGGGATACGAACCGACGATCTCTGGACTCAGAGACCGCGATGCTACCCACTGGGCCACCACCCGTTCGAACGGCCACTTTCACGTGAAAACTTTGTTAAAACCGGAGTTAGTGGTTTCTGCCCACAAAATAGAGATTTTTAACTTTAATGTGCTGTACATTAGAACTCGTACGAGTCTTATTTGAAACAAATAAAACTATGACGAATAATGGTTCTCAATATTTTGAGTGCAATAATTGATTGTAAATTATGACGTCAACGTAGTTAGGTCATAGTTTGACCCGGTCATTGTTTATTCGAAACTTACAACTTCATCAAGATAAAGAAAATAAATATTAGTTCCAAAACCAGAAGCCTCGTTTATGGAGATAAGGCGTCTTGACCCATAAACTATGTCAACATTTTAAGAAGATCCCCCTCCTAATCAATAAAAATTTAAAAACTTAGTATGAATTGTTAAACTTTTCCAAACCCTTCACCCTTCATTTTGTCAACATTATCGTTATATTTGGGTTCTGATCGAAGAAATCTACACCTTTTCAATCACCTTTTCAATCATTTTACAATAATCATTAAAATATTTTAACTCTAGGGGGCTAGAACTCCAACCATCTATGCGCTTGGTAGCTGTAAGACGCGTTGAGAGCTAGTCTCCTTACCGTACAGCGCACTTAAGGTGATTTTTTAAAAATCATCCTATTTTCATTAAAAATAAAATCATATTTTAAGAAGTGATGTCGACTTGGATATTTTAACCTGCAAGAAATTCTTCAACAAAATAAGATACATACAGATGATTATTTGCTAAAATGTTGCTCAATACAGCTAATTAGGTTATATGCTTAGCACAGGAAGTGACTTTGACATTATCAGTAGGGTGTCAACATTGTTTCACAATAATATTACTTGCTTATTGTCTTAATACCATAATAATTCACGGTAAATTAGGTATTTGGCGTACATAATTGATTGGTTTAGAGATTATCAGAGATTCCGCCCCTTGTGACACCGTATAAACCGTTCGCTACTACAATGATAACACTATTTGCATTGATACAAACGTAAAATATCGAGGGTTAAAATTATAAGAAACTTACTTTACTATCTCTTTCGAGTTCATTTCGCAGCCATTCGAAATCACTATACCGCCTCCTGACACTGGATTCCTTTACTTTAAACACTGGGAGATTCGTCTGAAATCAGCAGACACAAAAGTTTACATTTTACGTGATAACAAAGTGATAATTAGCAACATATTCGACAAATTGTACAATTACTGACATTGACGTGGCCTTGAAAGGTTAGATCAAATATTAAACCAATGCATATTGAATAATGAGCCATAATCCAATTAACTAACGTGAAAATATTGATAGTATTGCGCTACATTACCCTCATTCGGACTTCATAGTCGGTGTAGCGTTTCTTTGCGACACCCATGGTTGTCAGCGGGTTTACGACGTCTATTTCCAGAAAATTAGCCGGGGCAGCGTATGCATCGTCCAGGGTCTGTTTCTTGACGTTTAAACGTCTCGTTGCGTCAACTGTAGCGTCGGATTCAGCCATCATTTCTATTCAAAATGAATAACAAACACAGCGGACGCCCCTCGCGAAGGAAATGACATTTGTATGGGAATTCGTCACTCACAAATACAAGTAAAAATATGACTCGACTTCATACGGGTACAGGAACCTGCTTGACCGGCTTTATCCAATTATGATTTTCCGAGAATATCCGCTAGAGCTCGCACGAGTGAGGCGGGAATTCCTTCCTAATTCAAATAATACATAATAAACTATTATAAATATTATTATTATAATGATTCCTCCAAAATTATTATTATGGTGATTCCTCCAAGTAATAAACAGTTTTCGTAGAAATAATTGACTTATCTCTTTCTGTTATATTGCATAGAAAAAGAAGTCTTCATGATTATCGAGTGGGTAGGTTTGGTAAAATTTCAACATTACCCACTTGGTCTCGGTACAAAAAGTGTGCTAGGTACTAAGAATACAAAATCTAGATCATAGATTCCCAAACTCATTTGACCCGTGGCCCCCCTTTCAGACACAAAGTTACACACGGCCCCCCTGGAAATTTACCTTTTTCAATTAAATAAAACAGAAAAATGTATTGTACATATTTTTTATACATTTAATTATGGTGTCATAAATAAGATTCGCGAATCCGCGAATGCTTAAATTGTTGAGTTTTTAATATTTATTAAATAATCCAAATGAGAAAGACGAACCTGATTACTGTCAATTACAAACCTAATGTAAAATCATCAAAAATAGATTCAATTGCGAGTGAATTTTTTTATCTCAGAAAGGTATTTTGAAAGAAAAAAAAAATTATAAAGGCAATAACTATTAGTAAATGATATCATAGACAATGTAAACCGACCGTCATAGGCCCATATCCGTATGTATAATAATGTCTAATATACAGACTACCGTGTCTAGCTACCCACTACATCATCACTAGACATCTTCATCATGTTTCGTGTATTAGCCTATGTGCTGTAGTTCCCGGTTTGAATCGCCACTTTGCCACAGCTTGATCTCTATTTTAAGCACAAGCCACTTAGGTTTTATTTAAAATAGTATTTACAAATGGAAACATGCGCAAATTTAAGATTGCGTAGATTTCTTTTTACTTTAATTTTTTTTTATCAGTACTTGCTTGTGATAGATACACCGCGATTCATATTTTTTTAATTTTTGCAGTTTTAATTCCCAAGAGGTTTATTGGGATCTACCAAATTCCAGTGAAAGCTAATATTATGTTTATGTGAATATTTAAAGTTTTTATTTCATATACGATCAGTAACGTCACCGATCGCATTTCATACAAAATCATTACAAAAATAAAACTTTTAATTATTGTATCTCGCTTATTAATTATCTAATTTATAAACGGCTTGCACTTACGATCTCTTGATTTTTAGTTTTATTTTTCTGCATTCACAGGTGTACAAACCCTTTGGCTTTCCAAATATAATATTTCCAAAGTCAATATGGACCTTTGTCCATATTGACTTTTTATTTTAATGCTTTTGTAATATTGCGAATATGGTTTTATTTTGTTAGATCGAAATACAAACTATCTGCTTTAATCGGAAGAAGATTGTTTTCACTGCTGATTTTCACTAAATGGTGGTAAGAAAACAAATAAAACAAAAAGTAACAGGTACGGATATTTTATTTTACAAGACAAATTGATTCATGGGGTCCTCATCCCTCCTTCGCTTCATGTAATAGGCCTCTACTTCCTCATCAGTTGGCTTGGCTACCTCTGTCATGCTGTTATAGGGACGCTTTCTCTCATCTATGGCTAGCAATTCCTCCGCCATTCGCTGGGACTTTTCTTCTGCTTTGAGCGCCTGAAAAATTACAAGGTATTTTAAAACAATCTTCCACAAATAAAATGAAGACTACATAACTTCGATGGAAATCTATCATCACGTAACACATATTTAACCACATTTAAGAGATTTTTTTTTTAAAGCATGTGTTGTAAAAATTACAGCAATGATACTGTTTTTGTGGTACGAATATTATTCTTTATAATTATTTTTGTAAAATTATGTAATATCATGGTGTGACAGATATTACAAAATGTGCTATCGGGTGTATCGGGTGTAATTATTAATAAGAATAATTTTTGAGGAAAGAGGCGTTGATTAAAGGTTGAAGGTTACCAATAAAATATTTCACCCATATGTCACAGGACTGGTCTTAGTGCTCAAACTAGTGTAAGATTATGTCGGTCAATTAACAAATTACCTTTGTCAGTTTGTCCTTATCTTTATCCTTTTTACTCTTTTTCTCTTTCTTGTGTTTGTGCTTCCTCTTCTTCTTCTTGGTGGTTCTCTCCGTCTTGCTCCGTGCGTCCTTGCCTTCCTCTGACGATGAGGAAGAGCTGCCATCCCCGCCGGAGTCGCTCTTGGCCTTCTCCTCACTGACAACTTCAGCGGGAGCCTTGAAGAAGGAGTTCCTCGAAGCTGTGGAAGCGTCGGCGTCCATTACAACGGACTTGCCGGCTTCTCCGACACAGTAGGACAGCTAAAAAATAAGTTGTAGAAGGTGATACTTAATTTAGAACTGTTTTTTGAAACATGCTAATTGCCCTCTATTTATTTTAATCAACAGATTGATTGATGAAGAATGATTTGTTTTAAAAAACAAAGATTTACCTTAATAAAAGAATGACAGCACTTGTATCCCCATTTCCCGGCCTTCCAGAAAGATCCCCAACCACAGGTGTGATTATTTATCAAAACATCTTCCTCGTATTTACTCCTGCACAAAACCAGAAAACAACAGTTATTGTATAAATTAATAGGATTTAGTCGATATAATATTTTTAAAAAGATTGTCAAAAAACATGAATTGTTTAATGACCACAAAATGACATTCTTTATGTTCAGTTTAATGTCAGTACACCTTGGAAAGCCAGCCAAATGTGGAAATCAAGATGTTTCCGAGCATAAATTACAGAATGGGTTTTTAAAGAATATTAAGTTAGGTAAAGTTTAGTTATTTAAAAACAGTATGTGATGTTCGTTATAGTTATTTAAAAGCAGGTTACAAACACTTGAGGCATATAGAAACAAAGGCGGAAGTGTCCACCTGTGTGCAGTTGAAAATGAGTTAAATATGCAGTTTTGTTTGGAAAGTTATGTATTTTCTCCATAGAATATTTGTTTGTCAAAAAAACGGCATTAATCCATTTAATTTTAGATTTAAAATTTTGTCGTTGAAACAAAAACGGCAGTGTCCAATACAAAAACGGCAGAATGGCAAAACTAAACAAACTTTTTTTCGTGATTGCCAACAATTGAAGAAAGTGGACACTTCCGCCTTTGTTCCTATATGCCTCACTTGATACTTTTGAATGAGCAGTGTTCGCGCCGGCACATATGTCGTATTGCGCAAACCCGAACACAGCTCGCTTGTTTCGACTTCTTTATAACACAAACTTTTGGAAAAATTTTTAATTATGTAAACCCTTCAAATGAAATATAAAATAGGCAAGTTACTTGTACTGCCATTTTGATTTTCTCTGGAAACTGAACACTGGCTAGTACATCCCAGTGGTGCAATGACTAGCCATAAAACCAAGAAAGAAGAAAAATGGAGTTACCTAGCGACTTGCTTTTCCTGTCCTTGTATGAGAGTGCCGTCCCGGTTATATTGGGTGAACTGCTCTGTCTGTGCCATGAGGAGGGCTTTAGGGGGCACCTGGAGGTGCTCTGCCCCTCCATACTTGTCCAACACCGATTCTTTCACCTGTTGTATAAACAAAGTATTATTGAATAAATTCTTGTTGTCTATTAGCTTTACCGATTTATAATTATATATATATCCTAATATTATATATTATATTATCCTCGGCTCTTTCCAACCGACTTTTTACTAGGGATGCTAGGCTATCAGTCATTATGGAGGAGGAGGGACGTCCATTTGGGTGTTCACTTCTTTCAGGTGATTGGTGGTCGCATACATAACTCAGAAATTCTGATGGATGTAGGTCTGTTCGTACCTGATAACTATCTTCGACAAAGACAGCATCGATTGTTTTACCTGTCAATATGCAGAACCAACCTGCCAATGGTTATGCCTGTTGGTAGAGCAATCTTGTTACTTAATCGCATCACCTCGGATGTCGACATATTTCACGACAGTGGGTCTTTCCTTAGGAAAGCACTTTCTAACTTTTAATTTTTCTTTCTACACTTTGTTATATCATTATACTAACATAACTAAAAAAATATCATTAAATAAGTAAATCTCACCTGACTCTTGAACTGTTCTTTCTTCTTGTCGTATTCTTTTTGCAGAATCTCCAGCTTGGTGGGTTCCGCTAGGAGATGAACGTCCACCCCCTTCTCGTGAGCCTCCCACGCAAACAGCTGAGCCACGGCGTGCCGCTGGGTATCTCCCGAGAAACGGACAAAGTTCTCGCCGGTGTAATCCGTTCTAGAACAAAAAATATTAAAGGATTAATTCAATTATTAAATCGGCAATCACTTTGTAACAGTGACACAAACGCCAGTTAGTGTAACTGGCGTTTTTATTCGGTAAAAAGTTCTTCCATTGACTGGTGAAAAGCATATTTTAATATTATTGATATCTCAACAGAGACAGAGAAACTCTGGAAACGAATGTGGGTTATCTAGGCGTTTACAGGGCTTATGACCTGTCATTGGCTGGGTTAAGTGGCCACTTGATGAACTACAACATTCCCCATTCCGCCCATCATCTGACAACCATATATGACAAATTTTTTAAACTTCTATATATGTAGAGTTTGTACAGAAGTATCCATATTTGAGTTGGTTTTTCGACAGATTTTAATATTTTTCTCTCTAGTGACATCTAACTTTATTGGTGTAGGTAAGGCTCTATCGAGTTAGATAACCCACATTCGTTTCCAGAGTTTCTCTGTCTCTGTTGAGATATCAATAATATCTGATATCAGCCCAGCATGGGTATAATCCAGTAATTTGTCTATAAGTATTTGTATACGTTCAAAATGTTGTTGTTAAGCATATTTTAATGTTAAAAACGAATTTTTATCAATAATTATAAACACTAAAAACCATGATTTCATAGTCACTTTTGCACTCTAGCAAAATATGAATGTGTTTTGACACTTCTGAAAAAATGCTCAGTACTTACTCTGCATCTTTAGGGTTAGGATTGTCCCTCATGGACCTGGTTTTGGGATCGTAGTAAGCCGAGTTAGGATCCAGATTACGCAGGTATTTGGCCGTGTCTTCTCTGATACGCAAGTTCCGCACAGTGATACGTTGCTTGGAATCAACCTGTAAGAAAACCATTAGTATTATCGATCATACAGATAAATTGTTTTGATTGTAAGTAGAGATGGATATAGTTTACCTTAGTACCAGGCATGTCAACTCCGTCTACATATTTATCCTCGTCTTCCTCGATATCTTCTTCTTCGTCTACTGCGGAAGGATCTGTCAGGAATACAAAGATGTAACAATTTGAAATTCAGTAACGGCCTGTGTTATTAACATCTTTTAGTAACGCTTGATTTCTTAATTAGGTTCTGTACATTTCGTACTGAATAGTGCCCAATTAGCATATATTAAAATTTACAAACACATGTTTATGGAACTGGTTCTTTAATACTAATGCAAAGTTTATAAGAGATTCAATGTGCTTCGTATCACGGCTGCAAAGATGAAAGAAGTTTTGAGTTGGAGTAAAAGTTTAGATTCTGTTAATGTATTCAAAAATAAATTGACTCTGTAGATAAAAAAAACTATAGGGGCATTTACAAGCTTGTGGCTGCCCTATTATTAATATTAGGTCCTTACATATGAAATTGGCGTTTTGCCGTACTGGCAACTTTGATCTCAAATATCAATCTTCTCTTTGGTTAGGAATTCCAAATTCAAATTTATACAGCTATTTACTCAAGTATTTGTGTTTTGAAAATTATAATTCATTTGTTTTTTTCCTCAATTGTTTCTTTTCTTTGCGTCACTCAGTTTACAAAATGGAAAACTTGAAATATCGCGTTATTTACGAGTACGAGTTCCACCGTGGCACCAGTGCTGCAGAAACGGCTCGAAGGATTAATGATGTGTATGGCGACGGTGCCGCAAAAGAAAACACAGTGTCTTTTTGGTTCCAACGTTTTCGTTCTGGAAATTTCGACCTGCAGAACAAGCCCCGTGGACGGCCGGAGACCAAAGTTGATATTGAAGAATTGAAGGCTATTGTGGAAGCGGATCCATCGCAAACCACGTCCGAGTTAGCTACAGGCTGCGGTGTTAGTGATAAAACTGTTTTAATCCACTTGAAGCAAATTGGGAAGGTGAAAAAGCTTGAAAGGTGGGTTCCTCACGAATGAGTGAAGCAAATCAAAGCAAAACCTAATATATAGTAATAAATGTAAAAACTTTAATAAAATAAAAATCATTATATTATGAAGACTAGAACTTTTTCTGTTTACTTGACTAGAACATATTGAATGAGGAGACGACAAAAATTACTATAAATAAAATTTGCTAATGGTTTTGAAACACTCTTAACATTTTTTAAATAGCCCTAAACACATGTTGTATGTTTCTTTAGTTCAAATCAAATTTAAAAAGTCTCCGAGGCAGTTTTGACTCTAAAACGACTTTAAAAAAACCTGGACATTTGAAATTTTTTACTATCAGAGACTTTTATCATGAAAGCATTTTTTCCCAAAACCAACACAAACCTTGTTCTAATTTCTTAGCTCTCATTTCTCTTTTGGCTTCTTCTATTTTCTGGAACTCCTCGATAATGGCCTTATGTTCCGAGGGATCGTATCCATTCCAGCGATCTCTCTTGCCATCGAAACTAAGAGTCAATTTTGGCTGGACAAACTCGTCGTGAGCTATTTTTGAGTTGTCGAATTTAGCTCCTACCTAAAATGAATTAAATTTGTTAGCCTATTATTATGAATTCAGTGTGTTTCAGTTCTTTTTCCTCAAATTTTTTGAATACTTAAGTTTATGTATATTAATTAGATCATGTTGTTTTGAAGATAATCTTGTTTGTTTTGGATGTTACCATTCTGGCAACACTGTACGCATTGTAGGACACGGATTGTTTGTATTAATTTAGTATACTTAATAATCAATTGCTACATGTTTGTTTACAATACCTTTCTAGGCCTTTCCAGACAATCTTTTTTCTTATGAGTAATGGCTCCACAATTTTCACAAGCTCCTTTTCTATATTTAGCCACAGAATTTGACTGAAACATTTAAAAGGTGTAAATTTAGTAGGTTCTCGTAGTGACAAAATAATGTTAATTTTAAATCAATAAATAATATGGTCTATATAAGAATTGGAAATACGCCATTGTTGATATTTACCGTATCAACTCCTTTCTTGTAAAATTCGTCAAGCCTAGAAAAGCTTTTCTCATTTTCTTCTTGAGGTCTTTGATGTTTGAGTGTCGGGCCTGATGTGCCGTAGTACCACGGAGCGGAAGAAATGTACTGAGGGATGTGAGGGTTTATGTCCTTTCCTAAAAACACAAAATACAACTTGTAAATTAGGTTATGTACCAATAAACTACCAAGAATAATTTTAACTTTTTAAGACTGTTACCTTCTTCGTCGACAGCAGCGGGAGCAGTACCAGCTTTACGGGCTTCTTCAAGTTCCTTGGCCTTGCGCCAGTCTTCCCTGGACTTCTTTTTAGGCTCTTCATCTGTCTGGTCCTCTCCAACATCGTCCTTGTTACGTAGAATTTGGGATACTGCTGTTCGCGATGTACTGGCCATTGTAATTGTTATTTGAATCACTGATATACAAAACTGTAGATATTCATAGTTACAGTGAAAATGGTTAAATTAGTTATTATAGCCTTATAATACTGTCGCGCCTTCAAACTTCAAACGTCAAACTCACGATTTGTCAAACCTCACACAAACAACGAAAAATAGCAGGCAAAAACGTCAATAATTGACATAGACAAATAATTATTTATATAAAAAACAATATTTAAATAATTTCCTTTTTTTTAGTACCTAGCGTTGAATTTTTTAGATGGTGCTAGAAAATATAAAGAAAATATTTTTCCGAATAGAGAACTTATTTTCATTTACTAAAAAGCTATTTTTGTCTATCAAACTTTTAAAATTGAAGCTTTTATAGTGATACATTATTTATGTTTGGGTGTTGTCATTGAAAAAATTCGATCCGTCACTCTTGTTTCGTGCTCTTGTTTATTATAAAAAAAGATAGCACTTCAAATTCCTATTTTGAGCGTCGAATAGTGTCTTGAATAATTTTATATGTTTATATGAACGTTTTACTTAATATTAAAATGGTTTTTAAACAGTAAAAATGTGTAAATAGTGAATATATAAGATGGGAGAAGCCCGCGATTTGGATATGGGTTTTGTTTACGTTACTCCAATTTGGACATGTTCCTGAAGAAAATCGCTGGAATGTGTGTAATTTAAGAAATAAACAAGGGCTCCAAATCAATTTGAAGATGGTTATGAAACTCGCCAGTGTTTTGTCAATTATTTTGAGTATAGCCATCCATTTAGTATCTGCCGACCAATATTGTCCGTCTCTGTGCGTGTGTAAAAGTAGCAGGACCACAGATGTAACTACACATTCCGGCTTATCGCCAGTCTTTTTTTAAACACTAAAATGCACAGAAAATGCTCTTTATTAGCAAAAAAAGTAATGAATATTTATAGTTTTATTTCATTATTCATTTAGTTGTCCGCCTCGTGGCATAGTGGTAGCGCGATTGGCTACTGTGCATGAGGTCGCGGGTTCGATTCCCTTAGGGGGTCAACATAAAATATTTATTTACATCTGATTTTCATATTAATATTTCATGTGTGATACCTTGGACTGGTTCTGAAGCGTAAGACTGATCATCTTACTTCATGTAGTAAAACGATCAAGATACACTGCACTTGGTGTACCAATGCAGTGCCCTATGCACCGTTGGGCGCGGATAAGGGAAGTAGTAGATAGATTCATTTAGTTTATAAACCAACAAAAAAATTGATGCTAAATAATACCTGTTATTTTTATTTTATTTTGTTAAATATTTTGAAAAAACTTACCAGTAAAATAAAACACTATTCTTCAATTAATTAATTCGTGTCTCAATCTTACTAGCGGAGCTGGTCGAGTATAAACACTTGATCGAAAATATTGGATATAAATTATAAATATTTTACAGGGATTTGAGTTACAACCAAATATCCCTGATCGAGTCGGACGCCTTCTCCAACCTGACAGCCCTACAGCGGCTGGACCTCTCCGGGAACCAGATCCAGTACATCTACAAGGAGATATTCCAAGGTCTGGTGAACTTGGAGCGACTGATCCTGAGCCAGAACAAGATTTCTTCCCTGGCTTTAGAAACGTTTGTCTACCTCGACGGACTGAAACAAATGTAAGTGTAATTTCCACTATTATTTCCATGAGTCAATTACACTAAAATGTCTATCCAAAATGCAAATATTAAGGAGAAGAGACATTATCTTTTTTTACAGATTAAACATACTTTTAAGAGCATAATCCACCACGTGACTCGTGGCTGCTTTCCCATACAAACATATTCCACGAATTTCTCCCTGGAATTAAACATTAGAGCAATGATTTTTTCACACATTTTAGATGTCGACCAGATGCGTGTTTGTATCGTCTTATTTTTTAAATAATTTATTTATCTCCCTTAACAAATAAAATATTTAAAAAATAAAGCGATGCAAACACGCATCTGGTCGATATCTAAAATGTGTGAAAAAATCATTGCTCTAATGTTAAATTCCAGGGAGATAATCTAGCGAAACGTTTATATGGGAAGCCTATTTTGAATTAGACCATTTTAATAATTTATTTAATGTAATACTGCATGAATTAAATACAGAATGTGTATATTATAATAAATACTTAATATGTTAAGTTAATACAGCCAAATAATCCTATTTCCAAGTAGCTTTTCATTCTGTGTGCGTTATCAAAGATATATTTTAATCATACACGGGCTTACCTTTTTTTGACATGGGGATGTAATTTTTCGTACATTTCCTTCGTATCCACAGAAGTCTGCGAGTCTCGATTTTCTTAGGGGTGTCAACTTCTATTTATTTACATGCTATTTTCATATTAATAAATTTTCATTATATATTACATTTCACATTTTATCTAAAGCACAATAAAGGGGATGGCGACATCAATCAGTAGAGAACCATGCCAATGATCTGTTCCCGACCTCACTAGATAGTACGTTTGTCGATGTTAACTTTGATTGTACAGTATTATACATAACACATTTCATGTATCGTACTAAACGTATTTTGAATATTTTACACTAATCAGTATAATAGGAACGGATTTATTTTCATCACAAATATTAAAATTTACAAAAATCAATATAAAAATTAAATTTAAATTACGATGAAATAAAACGATGTTATGTCGTTACTATATGTTAGATTATTCAGGGTGTAACAGAATAACTCCGATGTACAAGCGAAAAATGTATCATAATTTAATACGTCATAATTGGGAGTCGATTGTGGTATATGATTTTTTTATTTGAGCCGACTTAAAATACTTTTTTTTTTAAAAACATAAAAAAATTCCGCACCCCATTACATCTATAGAGGGTTAACTGAATAATTATGTTCAAAAATACAAGAATATGGCAGGTTAATTAGATGATAATAACAATTTGAAAGAATTGTTACGAAAAAATAATATCAAACTTCTAATATCGATTTTTTACGAAAACTATGGAGTCTAATCAAAATTTTTTACGTAATATACAAAATCGACCTGTATAATATGAACGTAAATTCACTGGCTTTGCCGCTTGTGACATCGTTTCTGTTACACCCTGTATAGAAATATAATGGACCTACACTACCTGGTTTCGGATAGTTAAGTTCTCCAATAGACTGGGTAAAAAAGGCACTAAATATTACAAAATTCTCTACAGAAAATGAAATTGCCTAGTACTTATTATCTAGACACAAAGATAACATAAACATTGAGATTAAATAGATAAAACATCTCTGGAACTGTGGTGATGGGCATACATACGATTTTTTCTCCTTCTCTCTGTTCACAGTAATTAAAGAGCGCTGTATGTGAAAATGTACAAAATCTGTTACGTGATACATCTTGAATTCCAGCGACATATCCAACAACCCGCTGCTGTGCGACTCTGCGGCCTGGCAGTGGGTGGGCGAGTGGTCGCGCAGCGCGGGGCGTGAAGCTGGCGGGCAACCCGCGCTGCGGAGCGCCCCCGTCGCTGGCCCGCCAGAGCGTGAAGAAGCTGCGCTCGCTGCTCGACCTCGCGGCCTGCGGGATCGTCCAGCAACGGGAGCTGGTGCTGCGCCCCCAGAATGGACAGGTATAGCTAGTAATGAAAATCTAACGAGGCTAGAAACCTCGATTAAAACCTCAATTAAAAATTATATTGCACGCCCATGTACACTTGTGAATTATGGTGTAAATACTTTATGCAGCAAGGCGGAGTAAAATAAGAGTATAAAATGTACGTAGATTTTCCACGGTCATTTCACGTCCATTTGATTTCTATATTTGTTGTTTTTGGGATTATCCGTGTTGTGTTTTTTCTTCACTACACCGACGTTTCGGCCACCGTTGCAGGGCGCCATGTTCAACCCTGAAGATGGCGCCTTGCAACGGTGGCCGAAACGTCGGAGAGGAGAAAAAAATGTTAACACGGATAATCCCAAAAAACAACAAATATAGAATTAAGAGTATAGTATAATAAAGCCTTTAGAATACTGAACCGCTTACCAAGGTTCTGCAGTGCTTCCGGTATGTTTGCTATCTCAGGAGTAAACTCCTTTGAAGCCACGTGCGCTTTAAAGTGGCCAACTTCAGGAGTCGGCTGTTTGAGTGCTGAAGTGGGATGGTTCAAGCCGCGCAGCTGAAGCATTGAAGCGTTGAAAATTTGAAATTTGAAATTTTTGGGCACCAAATTTTATTTTGTTCCTTATTATATAGTCTTTTTTTCCATTTTATTATTTTTTTTTTTGTATTTTATTTGATTTTAATCTTGTTTTTCTTCTTCTTGTTTTTTGTCTTTTATTTGCATTTTTACCTACTGTAATCATAGATGATGCGAAATAAATGGATATTATTATTATTAAAAATGCGCGTGTCCCAGAAGTTTGATTAGCGCACATTTTCTTTACTGTCCGAATTGTCCAGGTGGTATTCCAAGGTGACTCCCTCACCCTCCGCTGCAAGGCTCCGTTCTCCACGGTGAAGATGGCCTACAACCTGACGTAGTCGCTGCCCAACGCCACGGCGGACACCGCGCAACCTGACCATCAGCAACCTGGACGTCCTGGAGGAGGGGCTGGCCGAGTCGGTCCTCACCATCGGCCGGGTGGCCGGGAGCCACGCGGGTACCTACTCCTGCACGTACTCCAGGGACAACACCACGGACCTGACGGAAGAGTTGAATATCGTTGTTATTACTAACGCCACCAAGTACTGCCCGATACAAGGTCATTTTTCATTGATGAATTATCACTTCTAAAGTCTGTTAATTTTATGAATTATCACTTCTAAAGTCTGTTTGTCCACTCCAGACTACCTGTCAAAACAATGCACAGTGCGCCTTCGAAATTAGTACCCGATCAACATTAAAGCCCACTTTATATGGCGCAGTTTACTACACATTTTCTGTGCAGTCTTGAAAACGGTCCCGTATAAAGCTAAAATGGCATGAAAAACTGTGTGCTAGTGTCAGATTTAAGCTGACATGACAGTCAATGTTTTTTAATGTAAACGTTTAAGTAGACATGGTTTATTGTATGCTTTTAAATACGTAAAAAACCAATAACACTATTACATTATTAGCTAAATATACAATTTCCTGAGAGCAAACATACGATAATAACTTACAATCGCGTTTCAAAAATACACATATTTTAGCGTGTCTTTTGACAGATGGAGTTTGACAGACTGCACAGTTTTCTGAAAAGAAACTGTGTAGTTTTTCGAACCTCCAGAAACTTCAAAACTATGCACTTTCGAACCTGTCGATATAAAGCGGGTATTAGATCACTGGTCTGCGAAAAAAAATTCTTTCTATTTATTAAGCATGAAATTTCTTAGATTTGTAGTCTTTGAATATCAAAAATAAAGCAGAAAAATTATGGATATTCAGTTTTTTTGCAAATTTAATTGGGTTTAGTAAGAAATACGATTTAAAGTAATGTCCGCCTCGTAGCATAGTGGTAGCGCATTTGGCTACGATGCATGAGGTCGCGGGTTCGATTCCCGTAGGGGGTCAACATGAAATATTATATTTTCATGTGATTTTCATATTAATATTTCATGTGTGATACCTTGGACTGGTACAGAAGCGTAAGACTGATCATCCTACCTTCATGTAATAAAAATGATGAAGAAACACTGCATTTAGTGTACCGATGCAGTGCCCTATGCACCATTGGGTGCTGATAAGGGAAAGTAGTAGTAGTAGTAGTAAAGTAATGCACAATACACTATTTTTCTGTTTAAATTATCTTAACCAAAAGAAAAATTAATCGCAAAAGTAAAGTGGTGTCAATAACTAGGAATCCTACCCTAACAAATAGAGTATAGATTCAGACTATGTCTTATCAAGCCTTGCTGAAAGTCAAAATACTTAGCCGTGGATATTTCAACACAATAGATCTATCTACACAGGTCGCAGTGACATCAGGAGCTTAGCCCTGATTTCTGCCATAGAAAAAAAAAAGTATTTGATTTGCCGATGGCCAAAACTAATTCCTCAATACCTCACAGTCAAATATTCTCCACAATGGATATAGTTAGGTTCTTCCTCTTCATATTTATTTTGACGTATGAATTCCTTCAGATTCCGTGGACAACAAAGGGGTGTACACATGGCCGGGCAGTATCGCCGACAACCTCGTGTCGCAGCCGTGCCACAAAAAGGAGGGGGCGTGGGCGTACCGCAGCTGCGGGCGCGACGCCACCTGGTCGCACCTCAACACGTCCGCCTGCCCTTAACGAGAGCGAGACCACCAAGGGTAACAGTCACTACACCCATAACAGCACGAATTGCCTGGGAATAGAACGCGGGTTGTAATAAAATAGCGGGATGGTGGTGATGTTGATGGTGATAGCTGATGAAATGTAAATGATGATGATAATGAATGATGGATGATGAAAATGATGGTGATGCTGAAAAATGATGGTGATGCTGAAAATGATGATGATGGTGATGATGGTGATACTGAAAAATGATGATGATGGCGATGCTGAAAATGATGATGATGAAAATGATGGATGGTGATGCTGAAAATGATGATGGTGATGCTGAAAATGATGATGGTGATGCTGATGATGATGATGGTGATGCTGAAAATGATGATGGTGATGATGATGATGGTGATGCTGAAAATGATGATGGTGATGATGAAAATGATGATGATGGTGATGCTGAAAATGATGATGATGATGGTGATGCTGTGATGAAAAATGATGATGATGGTGATGCTGAAAATGATGATGGTGTTGCTAAAAAAATGATGATGATGGTGAAGAATGATGGCGATGATGATGGAAAATTGAATGGATGATGGTGATGATGATATGATGATGATGATGGAGATGATGGTGAATATGATAGTGATGATGGTGGTGAGTGGTGATTATGATGTTGATGACGATGTATGATTGCAGATGCTGGAGCAATTTGCGCTGGTGAACCTGAGCGTGTACAAGGGCAGCGTGGTGACGGCGTGCCAGCGGCTGCACTCGCTGGTGCTGCAGCACGCGCCGCCCTCGGGGGCCCTGACCGACCCCGACGACGTCAACTTCATAGCCCGGGCCGTCAGCAACTACATGTCCTATGTGGGCAGCGAGAGCGATCTCGGTGAGTGCCAACTCTTGACATCGCACCTTTGTAATTAAAACGGCCGCCTAGACGCTAGATTCACGATACAGAGGTTCTGGGTTCGATTCCTAGTGAGAACACAAATATCAAAAGTGATTCTTCTCAAACTTTGGTGTCTGTGATGTTGTTAACCTCTGTCTTTTGATCTCGTGGCGTATGGCTTCTTCGTAAAGAATTGGCTTTAAGATTTGGGTCCCGAGAAATGCCTTCAAATGGTTACCCCACAAAAATAGTAAATAATGATGTTAGTTTCAATGTAGTATTAACATGTAGTATTGTTGTAATATATATTTTTTTATGAAATCAGAGCAGAATGCAAGGCTGAGATAAGCATTATCGACAAAATTAAGAAAGGTCTCTTACGTTGGTTCGGTTATGTAGAGCGAGCGAATGGATGATGAAAGAACGGCTAAAAAACATATATGATGCGACTGTCCCTGGATGTAGAAAGTCGAGGAAGGCCGAGAAAGACATGGCATGATCAAGTAAAACAAGTGCTTGAAAGTGGGCATGTAAGAAGTCGGAATAATCGACGTGCGTGCATGAGAAGATGTATGAATGTGGAGGGAAGTGTGCCAAGACAGAGTGGTGTGGCGCTCTATCCTCTCTGTCTACCCCTTCGGAGAAATGGCGTGATGGTTAGTTAGTTAGTTAGTTACTAATACACTACTAGTTTAAAATGTCATATTGTAAATGAATACCTCAACACGGGTTTTGCCCAGCGAGGTATTTCATTGTGAAAAAAAAAAAAATAAATGCGTAAGGAGTCAATCAATGAATCAATAATAATCTTTATTTCCAGGATCTGCCCTCTTGGACATTGTGAACACGGTGATGTCGCTGCCGGGCGCCGTGATGCGCGCCGCGGAGACCTTCCACGGGGCGTGCTCGTCGCTGGTCGCCGCCGTCGAGAACATCTCTCAGTACACGGCCAACATCCAGGGCCACAAGGTGACCAGATTAGACGTGAAACAGTGATTGGATAAAGTTATTACATGAAGAGACGCTAATCTGAAAAAGCTTAGTCGCAAATAACATAGATCCATATTTCATATTTATAAATCTAGTGAAAAACATTAGCCTTGGTTCGATGGTTCCATACTTAAGTACAGGGTTAATTTTTAGTCAGTTAACAAAAAAAAACCCTGAATTCAGTATCGTTAACAGAACCCATTTTCAATAAAAAAAAACATGCACTTTTTATTTTTTATGATTTATTATTTTTATATTCCTAATAATTTTTACAAATTACGCACACTCTACTCACAGCTGGTCATCTGAGTTCATGCGCGGCGCATAAGGGTAACGGACGCTCCACCTAGGGTGACCAAGTCTTCTACTGTTTCTGTGGAATCATTTGGGTGCACTTTTCTTTTTTTTATTTGAGAAAGTACATGTTTTTTTATTGAAATGGGTTCTTTTAACAATACTGAATTCAGTGTTTTTTTTTTGTTAACTGACTAAAAATCAACCCTGTATAAGTTCACATTTTATTTCCTCTTCTTCTAATGCTGGAGTAGGCTGTTGGGTACGTCTACAATAAACAATAATTAGATCACACCATAGTCGAAAGTCGGAACCACAGATTATAGTCGGAACGCCACCCATTTTGTGACGTCACTACTGTAAAATGACGCAAGTCATTTGACACGGATTTGACATGGGAACTTTAAAAAATTAACAAAAAATAAAATGAAAGAAAAAATTTTCACGCTAATAGAAAAAAACATTATATTGACTGATTTATTTTCCAGGCCAACCTGGCGGTGGAAAGGTTCTCCATCAAGCGGGAGAGCTTCACGGGCATGACTTGCGTCTGGTACTCCGTCCCGCAGGGGGACGGGGCGGCCGGGGGCAGCAAGCGCATGCTGCACTGCTCCACCACCAACCGGACCATCACCCCCCTTCTCACCGTCAGGGACAAGGTCATCGAGGCCAGCATACAGGTGAGTTACATGCTTCAGGGGTATGTCAGCCACCCAGCCAGTCAGACACCCGCTAAATCATTATTATTATTATTTGGATCATTTATAAAGCGCCATTTTTGTGAGAAATCACCCCATTCAATATTCTTAATTAAGAGCATACTCCACCATGTGACTCGCGGCCGCTTTTCCATACAAATGTATTCCTCGATTTACTCCGTGGAATTCAACATTAGAGCAATGATTTTTTCACACATATTAGATATCGACCGGATGCGTGTTTGCATCGTTTTATTTTCTAAATATTTTATTTGTTAAAGGAGATAAATGAATTATTAAAAAAATAAGTATTCAAATCTATGTTTGATTGTTGTCAACTAACAAATTTAATTAGTATACAAGTGCCTGGTCGAGTTACCCGTAGTAATGCACTATTTTACTGTACCCAATCATCGACCAATTACAGTGCTAACTCACCGATACGTAGAATGCGCGCACTGGCTAAATAAGTATACTAACAATATTGATGTTTTCAACACACAATCTAGTGCATTTTAGGGAACAGTGTCTGGATGCCATCCCTGGCGGAAAATGAATAGCTACCTACTGTGTAATCATTTAAAAATGTCTATGTTAAAAGCCCTATGGGCGTAAAAACAATAAAATAAATAAATAAATAAGACGATAAAAACACGCATCTGGTCGATATCTAAAATGTGTGAAAAAATCATTCCTTTATGTTAAATTCCGGAGAGAAAATCGAGGAATACGTTTGTATGAGAAAGCGGGCGCGAGTCACGTGGTTGGTTTTAAGACCTTAGTCTTCTTCTTCATCAGCCATTGTTCGTCCACTGCTGGACATAGGCCTCCCCCATATTGGTCCACTGCTTTCTGTCCTGGGCCTCGAGCTGCCATCTGGATCCTGCAGTACTAAGACCTTAGTATTTTTGGCAAATATGCGCTTTTGGTGTTGTATTGATTTCACAAATTTCCAAAACGTTATGTCCCCAGATTCCGGCCACGCTGCTGTACCGCCTGGACCACCAGTACCTGTCGGCGCTGGGCGCGGGCAACGTGCACCGCGCCTACGGGCTCGTGGTGGCCATGTACCGCGGCGCGGGGCTGTTCCCGCGCGCGCCCGCCGCGCGCCGCCCGCCGCCGCGCCCGCCGCGCGCGTGTGGGACTGACTACGGGGGCGCGGATCCCCCGCGCGGCGGGGCGCTCGCCATCACCACCCCCGTCGTGGGCGTCAAGCTGGGTAAAGAGATCCGCAGATTTCAAAATTGAACCGTTCAAAAAGGCGTGATGGGTGTTGATTCTAGGCGGCAGTACTTGAGACCGTAAAGGCATAACCTTTAAACTTGATGCTCTAGGTTAGGTATTAATCAACCAATTTTCACTAACTACACTATTATTCCATCTCTGTAGAAACAGATTACAGCTCACTGCTTTACCAACCATGTTGACTTCCGTCTGCTGGTAAAGCAGTGGCCCTGCACTTAATCACCCACTCCACAGATGGCGCTGAAGAAAGTATTTCTTTACATTGATATAACATTTAACTTTATCGTTCTGTTGTTTCCATTTCCAGTCAACGTTAGTCTAATTCACCCGCTGGCCGATCCCGTGTACATCATGGTGAGAGATAGCGAGGTCAGCTCTGGAGTCAGCGGTCGTGCTGTGCTGTGGGACGAGGAAACAAGGATGTGGTCCGACGCTCCCGACGGTAAGTGGATGTCCGCTCCTGTAACCGGCTTCACACGAGACCCGATGTGATGGTTAACCGCGCGTTCTGTATTCATTTTAGGTTGCAGCGTGCTGAGGATAATATCCAACATGGTGGTCATTCAGTGCTACAAGTTGGGTTATGTTGGACTTCTGCAGAATGTGGAGACGGGCATTTATGGCGGAAGGTATATATTATATATATTTATTACCGTTATTACTGTTGCTGTATGGTAGGTGTACAAATGTCGAAATTAGAGCAGAGTGCAAGGCTGAGATAAGCATTATCCACAAAATTAAGAAAGCCCTTTTACGATGGTTTGGTCATGTGGAGCGAATGAAAGAACGGCTAAAAGAAGTTTAAATGCAAGTGTGCCTGGATTTAGAAGCCGCGGAAGGCCGAGAAAGACATGGCTTGAATGTGGTACTTCGGTGTACCGTGGTACGTCAAGTACTTGAATGTGGTCATGTGAAAAGTCGGAATAATCGGCGTATGTGCATGAGAAGATGTATGAATGTAGAGGAAGCAAAGGAAGTCTGTCAGGACAGAGTGGTATGGCGTTCTATCCTCTCTGCCTACCCCTACGGAGAAATGGCGTGATGGTTAGTTAGTTAGTTACTTAATTTTTACTGGTTTTTAATAGAGGGTAAGAATTGACTTACATCTGACTTGTCTCAATAGATCTGTACGGTATGCAGTGATGTTAGAAGCCCTGATCCCCACCAGTTAAAAATAAGAATAGTACTCTATTATTTTTGACATTTTAAGACGGGGAAACTCTGGATGTCAATAATAAAATTGATGCAAGCCCGTCATGATCGTAACCCAGTATATGTCTGCAAATATTTGTACACATTAGGAGTAGTATTGTTGAGGTATATCTTCCTTAATTTTCATATTTATTTATTTATTTATTTATTTACGCCTAATCGGCAATTACATAAAAATTAACAATTATATCATAAATGGTACAATACAATAATACAATAGTAGAGGACGGTAAAATGAGTAGGTATATGGGAAATCAGAAGGAATAAGTTGTTAAAATTCAATAGATTTAGTGATTTCACGAAAGAAGACAATTTATTCCCAAAGAAGTCAAGACTAGGATTTACATTCGCTAGTCTAAGAATTCTGGGCATGGCAGAGTTAAAACCGTAATTTGTCCTGTGGGTTCCAGTGTGAAAAGGTTGATAATGCCGTAAGTTTCTCTGAGGAATGTTAATATTTATTAATTTAAGTAAATCAGGAGAATCAAGCAAGGAGTTTACAATTTTAAATAATGTAATAATATCAAATTTTTTGCGCCGGTCTTCCAGTTTAATGACGTAAAAGTTAATATAAATTAAGATGAGTGATGTTTCTCTTTTCCCAGGAGTGGCGGTGCCCGCTTCAAGTTCTCCCACCCGGCCATATACGTGGGGAGCATAATCCTCCTGGTCTGCCTTCTGGCCTCTATCCTCACCTACTCCCTGTGCTATTCCGCTATCCACATGGCCGCCCGTGCCAAGCACTCCCTCCTCAACACCTGGCTCTCCTTCAGCCTCCTCTGCTTCCTCTACACGCTCGGGATCTACCAGACTGAAGACGTCAAGCTGTGCCAGGCCATAGGACTCCTTCTGCATTATCTCACCCTGTCTAGTTTGCTTTGGATCACCGTCGGCGTCAGTCAGCTCTATAAGTTTCTGTCTAAAAGCCAAACGCCGCCACTGAGAACTCCCGACGACGAACTACCTCCCGATGTCCCCATACAAAAACCTATTCTAGGAATCTACCTCGTCGGGTGGGGAATCGCCCTAATAGTCTGCGGAATATCGGGAGCGGTTAATATGAGAGAGTACGCGTCCTACTCGCAATGTTTCCTCAGCAACGCGCCGGCTCTGAGCGCAGTTTTCGTTCCCGCTTTAATTATTATAATCTTCCTTAGCATCCTTTTCCTGCTGATCAGGTGCTCTGTGCGTAACGTAAACGGGCAACTGTCAGAAGGTACGCAGGCCACGGAGAATGTGGATCTGGAGATGTGGGAACCCAGTCTTCTGTCAACAATACGGTGGACCGACAGAGCGAGAGAAGCGCTACAGAAACGGAGATAGAAGACACGGAACGCACTCCCAATGTTCAGCTACGCGCTCATATTATTGTTTTATGTGTTTACCTGGCAGTGTGGAGCTGTGGAACTATGGCTATATATCATCCTTTCCCTCTCTACCTGCCCTACCAAGAAGATATCTTCAGTATTCTTTACGCTCTCGGTGCGACTGTCTTAGGGACGTTCATTCTCTTTTTCTACGGAATCGCTAGAAGCGACGTGAGGTCCCAATGGCTCCTCATGCACTGCTATTTCAAGAAAAGGAAACAGTGCTGTCGTACTAGAACTGTGTTCGACGCTAATGCGCAGAATGTCACGCAGAATCATCACAACCTCGCTCCCATTTCTAACCTGGCGGCCGCACAAGCCCGCTCCCGATCCAACAGCCAAAACTCTAACAGGACAAACAGCAAATCTAACAACAGCAATATTTTGAAAGCCGCCGCGGAATTGAACGGACAAACTCTCCGAGACAATCTTCCCAATGGAAATAAAATGACTAACATGAATCTAGTAGTCATGCACCGCCAACAGTATCGTTCTAATAATTCCGTTACCACATATCCCGAGATTAGACCGGATGGAGCAGAAATATTTTACAATGCTAATCAGAGCAACGTCGCTAGAAAGTTCTTCAAAAAACAAAGAAAACATGTCCGAAGAAACTGCCTCGATATTCCGAGGAGGAGAAATTACGATTCGGATTCTCAAGTCTCCGGCTCGCACCTTCCTTCGGTAGAAAATAAAGACGGTATGTCCAGTATCTTCACTTCGGGCTCCAAAGTAAACAACACCAACATACACATAGAGAGAGGACACAACTCGGATAACGGGATGAAGGAACTAACGCGACATCAACTAAACCCTAATATACTGGCGCAAGTTGACGAGAGTCCGGAAAAACCTCAGCTGAAGAGATTCGTTTTAGAGAAAGAAGGACATCAAAATGCCCGAAATAAGCTCAACGAAAACAAACCTACCAACTCATCTATACTGATGAACATTTATACTAACGTACCGGAAACTAAAGTTCCCCAACATTTGGTGGTGGCGTCCATGCCCGGGAAAGTGTCCCACATAGATCAACTCGGTCCTAGTTCCAGTCTGTCGGCAGAGTGCCTGAACCCTCCCACCATGAGGACTGTCTCCCAGCAGTGCAGCCTGGAGTACAGCTCCACTTCCGAAGTGGCCACTCCCATGAACCAATTAGGATCCGATAAAACCCTCAACACCCATTCCGAACTTACCTCTCTGCAAGAAACTCACAGCGCTATGTGTTCCACACACGAAATCACCAGCGATACAGAAGAAGCTCACAGCTTCGAAAAGTACACGGACTTTACTAGGAAACGAAAAGGTGTGGAAAACTCCAAGCAACATACTAGTTGCTCTAAGCTACAAAATGACTATAGTAAAAAGGGGAAGGCCGACTGCAAGAGTTTGAATCGCTCTCTTCAAGATATTAACACGAGGAAACATAGTCTGAGTGAAGAGGACTTCGAAAACCAGACATCCGTCCCTCGTTCCGATCAGTACTTTGTGAACGATAACGTCAACGCTTCCGAATCCGATAAACTAGTTACGAAAAATGTTACGATAGAACGGAGCGACATGCAGCGATTCTACCAACCGGACAGATCGAGAGGCGACTTTGAATCTAACAGGGAACAAATATACGAGAACGAAAGCGATATTTACTTCCCCAACTATCAGATGTCAGAAGTCAGCATACGCAGCCACGGGCTATACGCTCCACCACCCGCGTCCATATGCGCCAACGATCTCAACTTTACGTTTAGCAACGGCGAGTTGAGAACTCGGAACGACGAAGACTGTTACGAGAACCAGTATGTCAACTATAACCCGGCGTGGAGAAAGTTGAACGAAGGCCTCCACAGCCCTTCGGTTAGCTGCCCGGACGTGAACAGGGCCGACAGTCCGGCCTCCCTGGTCAGCGAGATCGACGAGCTGTACAAGCAGATCACGAGCGGCGACCGGCGCAGCAACAGGCGGCTGCGCCCCCCGCACTCCCGGAGCCACCACGAGGTGCTGCGGCACTGCGAGAGTGACAGCTGCATCAGCGAGTCGCACTCCGACATCCTGGACTCCGACCAGAAGGCCGAAACCAGAGTCTAAAGCCCAAGTATTATTTATTTTTAAATATGGTGGTAAATATTATTCTTACATATTCATTTTAAGAATTTGTTAATAATTATTTGCAACTGCAACAAAATGTATATAATAAAATAATTAAGTGAAGTTTATACTTAAGGCATTTAGGTAATTTAGTGCAAAGTTGTTTTTACGCTTTGTTACAAATTATAACTTATTTTATTGTGTCCATTTTGTATTCGGATCTGTGTACATATTAAAATCTAAGCCATACATTATTATTTATGTTTTAGTTAATTAAAATAATGTGATCGTTTTAGAATGAATCTCGCTACAAAACTGTTCAAAATATTTATATGTAAGGTTATTTCTTGCAATCTGTGAGAGATACTCATATGCCAAATATTAAAATGTTTCTTGTAAGTTTTCACTTTTTATGAATTATTTTCATATACGCCGACTACATACTTAATATGCAATAATTGTATGTAAATATTTTATACTGATATTAATATATTATGTGGTACAAAACATATCAGTAACTATCAATATGCGTTATTATAATGTTAGAAGAATGGACAACAATAATTTTTGATTACTTCATTATTAAAATGAAACTTATTGAGATTTGATGTAAAGAATTGGAATGTAATTGGTAGTATAGTGGATTCCAGATTACATTGCTTTAATCTTTGTACGAATCCCAATTTGAATCCAAATCCCAGTTAATTACAATTTATAATATCTCACGAGGCACTGACCACAACAGTTTTTTTTAAACTTATGGGGTTCATAATATCTGAATATTTATATCTCACACTTTTTAAATTTTCGTTTACGAATAACATAGATTATAGTTAGCAAAAAGCTTTCCTCATAAATTTGGTGTAATGGTCGGGATACTGGACTTGTAATAAAACGAATACAAAAAATACAAATACAACAAATTATTTTTTGACACCTCGAATTTTCATGCGCTATTTTTAATTTATTTTCACCCTGATTCCGACTTTTTTCACCATAAATTCGTTACGGTGAATCGGTATCTAGCCAACGAGCGTGTTTTTTATCTCCGAAAACGTTTTTTGTGCAAGATTTTAGCTAAGCGTCAGTTTGATTTTTTCTTCATACAAAACAATTTTTCGTTTGACATGAAGTTTTCCTGGACGAAAATAACCCTGTTTTTGCGATAAATAGAAAGTTTCGTACACTTGGGTTTGATTCCTGGTTTAATGAAATAGAGATAGATAGAGAGATGTTTCCCTCTCTTATTGCCTGCCAGGGTGGTTAAAATTAATAAATAAATCATTGTAATTCATTCTGCAGACAATATTAAAAAACGTAAGTTTCGCGTGTCTCAGTGCCTCATAGGAACATAAAAATATTTCTTGATTGCGTAAATAAAGTTATTTGAAGATATTAGCAAATGGACACATAACCTATAAAGCGAATAGTATCGATGTTATAAGGATAAGTAATAGTATATGTTATGCCTTGCCTTCCGTGCCATGTCGTGTTTAATGTTATATTGTCAAGTGCTGAAACTTGTCGCAATATTTGTATTCTGATCGCCTTCTGTGTATAGTTGTTACGCCGAAATTTCTAGTGCGAGTTTAAGTTTAGAGCTTTAAATATATATAAATATATTTAGTAAATAAAGTGCCATCTTTGATTGTTGGAAAATAATAAAACGTATAATGTTTATAGAGATATTATGAAAGTTCTTATACAGCTTAAGTGCCCACTTGTGTCATTTTAGTATGTAAATTAATGAGTTATATTGTGAATTGTGACACACTATTACTACCATGTGAAATCTATGGTTTTAGTTAGACTCACTGAACTAAAATCATAGATTTCACAGCCAGAAAAATAGTCGTCGCAATATACATGTATCGACTTTAAAAAACACTCTGGACGCTTTCCAAAAGGTTGTATCGCCAGTGGCTACCATAATTTGCACAGTGGTTGATTAGTGACTCCAAATCATGACATTGTTAGTTAAATATCAAGAGTCTAATCACAGCTTTTTAGGATTCTATTATTTCAACTATAATTTTCAAGAGTCTGATAAAAAATAATAATCAATAATGTTTGTTTTTAGATAAATATATTTTAATATTATATAATATCGCTCGCAGAGTGTGGTCAATTTGCTTAAATATTAATGAATTAGATATTGTATCAATCTATTTTAGTCCAGATTTAATTATGTGTATTATTTTGGAGTTGTAATTTTATACTTCCATTCCCGTGACTTCCATTTTTAAATTTCGTAGGTACATATAAAATAATCATTTTTTATATTAAAAGTTTCTTCGTATTTTGTAACTATTATGAAAGCAATTACTATGAAATCATAAATCAAATGAAAAAATATGCAAAATTAGGTGCTTTAAGCATTTTTTTAAATGAAATTATTGTTTAATCCTTTTTTTTTAATTTTGGTTCTAAAATAATTTTTTTTTTTTGTAATTTTTTCTGGATTATTCTTCAACATGATTATGCCTTAATAACTAGTCGCTTTGAAGATAGATTTTTCAGTATTCCTACAGACTTATTTAGCCGTGATGAAATAAAAAAACATTTTTGGCAATATGGATTTTCAGCAAGACAAATATTTATAATTTAGTTACAATTGAGTATATACTTTGTATGCATTTAACATCTATTATTTATACCTTATATATTTATATCTAACATTTATCTATATATTTTCTCACTTTCTGGAAGGTCGCAATAGTGATGTAGATTATTTTCTTTTGTTTATATTTTCTACTGTACCTGATGAAAAATAAGACTTCTGTAGTTGTCGGCTTAGTGAAAAAATTCAATAAAACTCTTAGAAACAAAATTACCCTTTAATTATTTTGAAATAAAACTAATTAAGACACATTTACAATAGATACTCTCTTGTATGTATTTACAAGTAAAGAATGTAGTTTGGCTACATTATTAACAATAATTACGAATATTACCTCAAACATCTACTTTTAGTATATCTTAATGTATGTTTTGCGAGGTATGAATCAAATCATTGTGATGTTGGAAAACATTAGCAATATTTATTTAAATGAGTATTATTTGTATATAAATCTGACTTTTTGTTGCCAAAGTGATCTGGAAAAGCCCTTCGCAATGAGCAATTCTTCCTAAAATATTGTATGATCTTGCAATGTTAAATAATGTTTGCCTCTTTGTAGTGTAAAATGCAATAAAAATATAAGTTTAACACATGTTTTTTACTTTTTACCTTATTTTCTTTATCATCATTACGCATCTAACACTCACGACATGAATTCACAGAACACACATCGTAAGGAATGGATGAAATCTTCTGCATTTGTGAGTTATTCAGCATTTTGCTTGATAGCTCACAGCAGATAATATTATAAAGTATGATACAGAAGCGTAAGACTTGTACAGAAGCGTAAGACTGATCATCTTCCAATAAATTATCAAGATTCACTGCACTTTTTGTACCAATCGTTACAGGGAAAAGAAGGAATAAAAAAAACAATTTGCTCAACATATAAAAAAACAATTTATTAACATTCAAAATTACAATAACAATAATTGTACTTACTACCAACATGTGTTTACTTAAAAATATTTAAACATTGGAACCCCTTTGAATAAAAATTTGCTTGCATAACCCACCTAATTATACATTAAAAAAGATATTAAAACCTCAAGTACCTACATATCATTAGTTACAAAAAAATGTTATAGATTACCTATAACTACCTCTAAACTGCAACTTGAGATATTTTTTATTAAAGGGTGGAGGTTTTTCTTTGTAAAGATTGTGAAATGGACTTTGATCAGTGAAAATTCAATACAGTTTTAATAGTGAGGTAATCTTATTTTTTCCTCGTTAAAAAAATATAATATGTAATTCGAATACAGGACAGTGACAATAAGGTTCTATAAACTATACAAAAAAATTTTGTAAAATTATTGTAATTATGTACCTATTTATGATCTTTAGTTATGCCTGTGGTGACGTTATTAAAATTACAAAAAATAAAATTGTAGAAGCATTTGCAGATATTTTAATATAAGTATGATTTTCCGTCAAGATGAAACGGCTTATATTTGAGGATAGGAATCATGAGTTGAGTTTCAAAATGTAGTGTTACCAGATGTTACCTGTCAAGAACAGAAAACCACTTATTTGACATCTTCCAGGGTTAACCCACTTTGCTAAATAAAGGCAACATTATTTTATTAGACACTCAATATCTTAAACATAAGATATATACTTAACATATCAGTATAATACATACATAATATTTATGTATAACAATGCATATTCCTAATGTTGACACAAAAGAAAGATGCAGAAAGTGCAATACATACTTTGTATTATTAATCTCACATAAATGTCCAATGTTATTAATTATTATGAAATATCCTCGTTTAAGCGTGACACGAGTTTAATGAGCTATAGGCACGCGTTAGAGATCCACAGAGCCACAGACCGATGAGAAATTAACAATATAGGGGAGTTTTCCCTGCCGGAGGCTAGTATGACTCCTGTCAAACTTCGGACTCTCTCCCTCTAATACGGGGAAAGTGCGAGAGAAGAGGGACAACCGCCCTTAGGTGTTTAATATATAGGTCAATAAAGTAGGTAATCGACTTCAGAAGTAAAGAACATTAATTGAACTGATAACCCTGTTTTAAGATATTATGTTGATATGCAAAATTTTACGTAATCACAAAATTACATCAAAAAATGACATGATTTCAAAAAGAAATTATTATTTATCTATTATAAAAACATGTCTTCAGTGATAATTTCATATTTGTGCAGGGGCCTCTAAAAATTGTTCTGTTAAGTGCGTAATAATAATTTACGGTTGTTACTAACCGAAAACGCCCCTGGTATATTTAAAACATTCACATTAATAGACATTTTCAGATCATTGGAAATCAAACCTCATTCGACAGAAATATTGTTGGGAAATTAAGTTACGTAGTATTTATTTACAAGATACCCGTACAAAATATATTTTTCAATGCATTACCCACTGGGAAACCCTGTGCCGAGGAAAGCATTTAAAATTAGTATCGAAAATCAACATTAATAATATTTGTACAGGAGAGGCATTATCACCGAGGATATGAGACTTATTTTTACATAAAATTTTTGGAATACACGTACATAAATACAAATTTGGAATCACTAATAGCAACTTACTAAGTAGACTCTATTTAAAATGATTGCGATATACGAAACAATAGCATTTACCCTCTAAACAGTAGATCTTAATATTTCCCGTAAATATCTATCTACAGTTAAACAGCATTATTATTGTCCAGAACATTGTAGATATTACTAACAAGCGCAACAATTTTATTCCTTCTTTGGTTTTATAACAAATTTTTAACATTGAATCCTCTGAATATATTTACAACTACCTACAAGTGTTGTTTGCAGGAAAACTATGTAACATATTTTACAGCCAAGCAACAATAGCCCACATAATAGTGACTAAGACAGCACGATAAAAGTGAAAACTCTTCTTTTTTATGTTGGTATACCCGCTTTATTGATTTTTATTTGAAATATCGATAAAACATCTTCTAGTGAAAAAATTATACCGGGGTGTTTCTTTTCTTTATTATAAAATTGGTAGCCCTCATACCATGTAGGTGGGGCGCTTTATTGATTTTTTATTTGAATTCTATATCGCATTTCACAACATTTTGATAGATGGCGTTGTATCGACGAAATTCAGTTTTGTTAAAATATAAAGTTTTTCAAACAAAAATAAATTGTTTTGATGACGAAATTCGAGTATTTCAATGAAAACGTGATGTTTTTTATTTCAAACGTATTGCAGAAGCGAATGCGTGTAGAGAAGAAATTTAAAAAAAATTGAACTTCGTCGATTACAACGCCATCACATGAATAAAAAAAATGTTTCAGTCAAATCCTACGTATTTTTTAGCCGTAGAAAATCTGCAATAAAACTATCATGAACTTATTTCAGTCAAAAATCCTACGTATTTTTAGCACCGAATCTGCAATAAAAAATAGGTGTTCCTATCTTAGTTTTCAAAGTACCCCCCCCCGCCCCACCTACATGGAGGGGTGAGGGCTACTAATTTTAACACTAAGTATTTCCCCTGCTGTATGATTAAATTTTGATTATGGACATTTTTTTCCGTAGAGTGGCTATTTTTCGAGAAATTGATCGTCTCATTTATAAAGAAACACCCGGTTATAGTAGTCCCAAAATTGGTCATATTATATGGTTATCAGATGATGGGCAGAATGGGGAATGTTGTAGTACATTAAAGTGGCCACTTAACCCAGCCAATGACAGGTCATAAGCCCTGCAAACGCCTAGATGACCCACATTCGTTTTCAGAGTTTCTCTATCTTGAATGAGTGAATCTTACTCCAAAACGTCCTAAAGCATAACATACAGTATTACAAGTCATCCTATCCGGCGGACCTATTTCATGCGCACCCTATCCACATCCTAAGTTAGTGTGTTGTTAGTTATGACTTGATTTTGTCCTCCCCCGGTGACCCGACCAGGAACCAGCGAGTTCTGGCCCTCACGGCCACCCGCCGAACCAGCCGCTTGGGGTCGTCCAGCGCCGCGGACAGGCGGGATATCGCTTGCTCTTTGTACGGTAGGAGCAGAACTGTCGGGTACGAGTTGCCGGTGTCGTACAAACATTGCAGGCTGCCCATGCGAACATTCTGGAAACAAAATTAATCAATATCTAATTTTCAAGCTCTTGTAGGTAAGCAGCGCCATATTATGCACAATTTATTTGCTAGTTCTTTAATATCATGTATTTATTTATTTTATTTATTTACGGAAAAATCCATTTTAAAATACAGAGTTAAGCATAAAAGGGATAACAAGCAGTAAAAATAAGTGACAGAACATTAAATTGGTGAAGCTAAGACAGTGAGAATGTGGACACACTCAAGACAGGATCGGGTCTACTTCAGTGAATGTTTAAATCTTGATAGACTTACACCGAAGAAGTCCAGATCCCGTCTTGAGTTTACAATACGACACAATCGAGACAATGGGGCATAGTTAGTTTTGTGGTGACTAATTATGTATAATAATTAATAATGGATTTTTTGCATATAATAATGTCTGGATAAGTATACAATTTGGTATAGATAGGGGGAAAAGATGGAGTAATTGTTCCAAAACCTGTTGACAAAAGTATTATATACAAATTAATGATTGAGGGGTTTAAGTGATGCAAAAATGTCATTAATGTCTGTGTACTGTTTTTTTATTTAATTTTACTATGTCAAAGTGATTTTAAAACTAGCCATAACTTGGAGAGACATACTGGAACTGGCTGCCGATTATTTAGCTCGAAGTTAGTGGAAAATATATGGTGAAATAATAGTAAGAAGAGGAATAATTTCATATTAAATTTAATTGTTACGAACCATAATTCCTTTAAGTGTGCTGAGGTTGAGAAGCCGGGGAATCAGAGACTGCAAACTGCCAGCTATATTGGGGTTCTTCATCTTAATCAGATATGATAATGTCTCCAGCGTGGTGAGAAGTAATTCTTGTTCAACAAAGTCTAGAGATTCTATCAAGATTGACGACACCTGAAATACAAATGATTCAATACTAAATACACTTTGACACAAAATAAAATGACAATAATGGGTGGTAATTAAGTTTACCTTAGATGATTCCATCTGTAGAACCATTTTGGATACGGATTGAATAATATATGCCCAAGCCAACAGATAAGGTTGTCTATTAGCATTTCTCTCTAATTTATCTGTGGATGCCATGAACAACTGGAAGATTTTCTGTCGGAACAGTAAACCAACGACACAATAGCAAGCGGTATTCAGAGCCTCCGAACTGTCACTCATTAACAACTTGAAGCTTTTAGCCGCATGGAGTCCCCATTTCTCACTTCCCAAAAGTTTAGTCAACTAGAAATTGTAAATAATGCATTTTATTGAAAATACACGAAGAATGAAACATATAATTCAAAATTATATCTAAATGATTACCTTTTCCAACCAATATGGTGCATCTGTATGTCCAGAAAGAAAAAGGCTTTTCGCTATCCAGGAATATAAAATAATGTTATTTGAATAAAGCTCTTCGTTTGTATCACCTTCAATTGATTTGTTTAAACTTTCTTTCATTTTTTACATAATGAACTGTAAACGTTTCTTCTTTACAATGTTTATTTAAAATATTTGCTATTAAAGAGACACGACTTGTGGCGGATGAAATCATTTCTTTCGTTTAAAGCAAAATTTTACAGCATGTGGTAATATGTTGTGGATTTCTACAATTTTAACTTCTTGCCGAGAAGAATTTAGCAGTGCCTCTGTAAGTATTATGAATTTGGTATTTGAAGAAATTTGATTGACGTAAATTGGCAAATATAAATCAAAGATGTCGGATTGAAGTTCACTCCCCAATGTTTTAACTATCCTGATAATTAATTTTGATACATTGCTCAGCACTTCTGTGTTACTTGCATTCATATTTTGTTCAGACCATTGCAATGAATATTTTATAATATTATATTTGATTTGCAAATCGCATATAGCGTTGTCGTTAAATAAGAAATTATCATTAAAATTTTTCAAAAGCACAGCGATCAATATATGAGCTTTTGAATCATGTGTCGTGAATATATTGAGAAGTTTACTTAAGACACTGTCAGTAAATGTATTTATACTTGATAAGGAACAAAGCAGATCCAATCTTTTCTCTGATAATATATCCTTATCAATTATTTGTTCTAAATCTAACTTGTTCATGATGTAATCAGAATACAGTGGAGGGTCTTTAGACACCAATTTTAACAAACACTTTTTGCTACAGTTAGATAAAGATTTGTTCCCATCACTGTGGATATTTTGATCGAGAATTTGGCAAAGCGTCGCTACATCGTTAGGTTGAATAATTTCTGCTGTCTCGGCGATTGTATTCAGACTGCAAACTTTCAAGTCGACATTTGAGCCATTTAGCGCAGCTATGCACATGTTTGGTATTTGTGCGAAGTGGCTTGACATTTGTGAGATTAAATTCCATTTTCTGCACGCTGCAAACGCATGAGCGAACCATTCCAACGAATAATTCTGTAGAGTTTCATCTAAATTTAAATGGTAATGGACGATTAAGAGTGGCACTACGTTTTCGGTAATGAATACGCAGGATTTTTCTGAGGCATTAGCTGTTGTGAGAAATACTCTCAAAGGAAATTCTAGACCGCCTTTGGATTTAGCGTCCGCTAGTAACAACTTCATAGACAGTAGTATTTGGTTTAAAAATGATTCGCTTATATTTGGTTGCATCACATCGGAACATAAACAGTTTACAAGGGCTTGCAGGGCGTATTCTAATGTTTTCAACTAAATTTCTAGTTCTATTACTAGCGTATTATGGATCTATAGAAATATAGTTTGATTGAAAAAACGCATAATATTATGAAGTTCCATATAAATAAATGCCAACTCAATCAATAATAAGTATATAAAAAATATTGTAACATTTGCAATAACCATTTTTTAAAAAATTGGGTTTTTTAAAATCAGTTTTTTTAATTAGAAAAACAAAACAAACATATAAGATCATGCTAAAAATTTGTAAAGAATATTTTTGTATTACACAGACGAAAAATATCTTATTTACAATTTTTTCCGCTTTGATAATTATTAAGTTTTAGATTCAACTAAGTATTTTCGGATGTTTGTCGCCATGAAGCGAGAATTAACGGTGAAAAAGATAAGTTGATTAATGACACTTACAAGAAGTTTTAGAGAATCCAACTTCGCCAGTCTCAGTTTAGAGTCCAACTTCTCCAGCAAAAGCGGCAGGCAGAACTCTGCAA
>JAGVSP010002346.1:0-30000 GCA_022494985.1 Micrasema minimum | reverse complement strand
AATTAACTTAATAAATATAATTTTTAATTGTTCACGAGTTTTATTAATCGCTTGGCTTAAAAATTTGCTTTTTGAATGCGGAGCTAGCTTAGCTCACTTAACTATGACTTTCCACAGGAGCCATGTAAATAATTTTCTATAGAATTGTATAGACAGATACCGTGCTTTTTAAAACAAAAAAATAAGATTAATTTATTTTACCCACATTTAATTAACCATATTTATCTACATTTCCTCTATGAAAGGGTGGGAACTAATGGGAATCCATCATAATCAAACTGTAAAGGTCATACCACGTGTGACGTCATGAGGCTTACTGAGACTGACATTAACAGTTAAAACATTGCTAGGAATAACTAAAATCATAAAATTAAAAAAAATATTTGTTGATATTTTAAAATTGAAAAAAATTTTTATTTTATATTCTGAAGGCAACTATATCATACATTGGTGGGATACTTCACAGCGAAAGGTAAGCTGTCTTAATTCATTCAAAAAGTCCCTTTACTCTTTGGATACCCTAGAGTACAATTCAAGGGCAACTCTTGCTATTTTGATGGATTTTGATTTTCTATCTACTTTGATCTAACTACTATAATATAACAATTCTCCTTTTAAATAGCTATTTTATTTTAAATTTTTATGGATTTTGGCAGGACTAGTCCTAATAAAATTACCACGCTTTGTGAAGTTTCCCCTGTTGGATTAGGGACTTCGTCTGGGTAGGTTTTTATAATAACAAAATTTTAATTTCACTTTTTGAAGGCACTATAATATAAAATTTTATATCATCATATTTACATTGTTTTCATTTTAAAATTACTTTGCATCGTGAAAAAAATGATTCGTTGGAATTAATAACATTCATTATTTGATAGTTACACCAATTACGGCGACTTCTGTCACCCTGACAATAATTTAGTCTTGTCATGTCACCTTAGTTGGCGCACTCTCATATGTTTATAATGTTAGGCTTCAGAATTAGGGATCTACATTGTAAAAATATATTTTGCAGATTGATTATTTATAGACCGGCCAAAAATGTTTGACACCTCGGTAGTGATAAGATATAGGATTAAACATGTGGCTCGTCGATTTAGATATTGTAAATTCTGAACAACTATTGATTGTTCAGAGATAATCTAGTTTTATGTAATATCCGATAATATTTTGTTTAAGTATGTTTCTTTCCAAGGACCCAATAACTTGAGTAGTAGTGTTAGTAAGTTTCCAATTTAGTTGATTTAGTTGATTCAGGAAAATTATTTTTTTAATAACCTATTGTATTAAGCATATTTAAAATAACTAGACTTATTCAAATCCCAAATTGTAAATCATAAATTTAAATTTTCAGTCAAATACAGTAATTACATATCTTTTCAATAATTATAATATTGTACATATCTTCTCTGAGACAGGTGCGCAAAACGCCACCTAGTAGAGAAGATATCAATAACAAATTAGTTTCACACACCATCTGTAATGAATAAGATATGTAATGTTAGGGACCATAATAAACAAATAATAAACAAATAAACAAATCTATAAATGGAGCTACATGGACAGTAAAGTGGTCATTGGATACAGTTGGTTAGGCAATACAACTCGCATATTTCGTTTTATTGATCACACAATCATAAAATATTTCATACATAAGGATACAATAAAAAATTGGTGTGAGTTAAATAACATTTGAAGACGTGCATTCTAAGCACATTATTTATTTAAAATTATGATCTGAGAGCGATTATCATGTATTTAAAAGAAATGAGAGCATTGACTCGAGATTTTCCATAAATTTATTCACTAAGAAATTTAAAAATTGAATATTTTTTCATTACATTTCATGTAGAATAATAAATTAAGAAGTTTAACTTGAAAGTGTCATGGGTAGCAGATAGCTTGAAAAATAAATAAGTAATATTAAGATTGGTGGGATTATTGCTGGCTATCTTCAGATATATTCTATCTGTGTAAACTCTCTCTTAGTTAAGTAGGTGATTAAACATCTTTAATCTCTTTACAAAATTACTAATAACAACTAATCACATCACTTCTCCCTTTTAAGGAAAATAGCACACGCTAAAATTTTCGTTTTCTCTTGATATGAATAATTTCTAAGGTTTTACAGACTGCCATAAATATGGCTGATGAATGATTTTTTCGATGATGGATCCATCCGACAAGACAACTGCTTTTGCAGGAACCTAAGTTGTTGAAAGAGAATCTCAATATAATTGGCAACTGTGTTAAAATATTCTTGTTTACATAAGTTTAATAGCAATATCGGCAGATATGCAGAGTCTAAATTATATCTTGTATATATTGTGGCAATTTTGTATTGAATCGGCAAATGGGTTTACTAATTACTAATATTAATTACATACTCTATCAAATAACAATATTTCAGTCATTTTAAATAATATAATACACGCCTACCATACTAAATTGTTCTCCTAAGTTGGCTAGTACAGTAACAATAAAGCGATAAATGGAATAGGGTTTCTAAAATGATAGTTTATACACAATTTGTAGGTAAAGTGAGCAGATAGTCTAGTGGGAGCGAGCTATCTCGGAGAAGGTCTCCAGGATGTCCTTGATAGTGAAGTCCAGGGCGATCATGGATCCCGGGTAGCACTGTTGGATGTGCTCCTCCAGATATTTGTACTGAGTTATGAACTCCTCCTGCATGGCCCTCCATACAACCTGCAAAGTAAGAGTCTTAAGCCCGGGACAGTTTACTACACAGTTTCCTGTGCAGTCTGAAAACTGTCCCGTATAAAGCTACAACTGGATGAAAAACTGTGTGCTAGTGTCAGATTCTCACTGTGCGCTAATTCCACACAGTTTCGGCGCGCGCATCACCCGCGGCGATTACGACAGTATAATACGTATAATATTCAATAGTATCGGTAATATTACAAATTAATAAACTTATACTATGGCGATTATGAATATAATGTAATAAATAATTTGAACTGAAATCCTAGATCAAAATTCAAAATATCGAATAACGACTGTTTGACAGATGAGTAATGTTGCCAAATTGTAAAATCAGTAGAAGTTCCTAAAGTTATTCATACGTTGAATTTATCTGCGCTTATAATTGCATAAAATAAATGCTTTAAAATTAAAATGACTACAAAATCGGTAAATCGGTTGTACGTTTTCAGTAGATTTGATAAATCTCCACAAAATAGGCGAAGATAGAGATAATTAGTATGGCAACATTTATGGCAGTCTGATTGTATGGTCCGACTGTCGCGTTCTGCGCATGCCTACAGACAGTAAACTGTGCCGTGTAAAGGTAAAATTTACACCGCGCAGTTTTTATTGGTCAGAAAACGGTACAAGAAACTGTGTAGTTTTCTGAACAAGAAACTGCACAGTAAATTGTCCCGTATAAAGTGGGCTTTAGACTTGTCACTACTTGTCGCCTGGTAACACTCTTGGTACAACATGACCACGAGGGCCCGTGGTATTGGCAAAACAGGTAATTTTATGATAATGATATCTATATAAATATATTGTAGATTTTAGTTCCCGCTTGCTGAAGGCCACCTAGTAGGATATATACACCGTGTCCCACGATGAGACCGCGAAACTCCAGAGGGTGATTATTCATGATATTCTGAGAAAAAAATCTTAATAAAGTTTTTCAAAAAACTCAATTCTAATTTCTTAAAAAAATTATTAAAATATGAATAAAAATTCACGCGTGTAATACCGTCCATTTTTGAACTGGCTCACACCACGTAACCTGCACCAATAAGCGCGAAGAAATCACATATTTTTGAAACTTAAACTAAAGATTCAGATATGAAATTCGAATTTTGAATGTCGTACAAGGCGTACCAAGCGGACCCCCACTCCTCCCCGCCCACCGCCACCCCGCCGCCGCTAGCACTTCAAACAGAAGCCAGTATTACACTCGTTGCTTTTTATGAATACTTTTTTAAAATTAATTATTGGAAATGCCCGGATCAAAAAATTTTATAAGGATTTTTTTCTCAGAATACCATGAACAATCACCCTCCGGAGTTTCGCGGTCTCATCGTGGGACACGGTGTATATAAGTGCACCAACCTGCAGGAGATTCTCTTCTTCACACAAGTGCTTCTCCACCTTCCTGTACAGACTGTCCAGCCCCTTCTTGACCTCCCGGTGCGGGTAGAGAGCTATCACCTTCCGCAGTTCCTGCTTGCTGAAGGCCATCTGGTACGATATCTCCGACTTGTTCACTCCCTGACTTACTCTGCTCTCCACACCTTCGAAGAATAGCTAAAACAGAAATACAATAGAAAATGCATTCGATTTCTTGGGTTGACGGGTTGACACATTATCCCCTTTTTTGAGACCATACCACTCTGTCCTGACACACTTGCTTCGCTTCCTCTACATTCATACATCCTCCCATGCACACACGCCGATTATTCCGACTTTTCACAAGTTTGTACTTGTCGTACTTGATCATGCCATGTCTTTCTCGGCCTTACTCGGCGTCTACATCCAGGCACACTTGCATTATAACTTCTTTCGGCCGTTCTTTCATCACTCATTCGCTCCACATGACCAAACCATCGTAAAAGCCCTTTCTTAATTTTGTGGATAATGCTTATCTCAGTCGCTGCACTCTGCTCTAATTTCCACATTTGTACGCCTATCATACATAGTCTTACCCAAGGATCTTTCAAGATATAGGGATAGGGCACTAGCATATGGCACGAGTGCAAACTTTCTCCAGAAGCTGGTATATTCCAACCAATCAAATCATTCGCTTTTCAAGTGCCAAAAATATAGGACGTGTCGTTATTGCGAAAAGGGCTCTTGTTTTTGTTTTTTATTAATTTACACCCCCATTCCGAGTTTTTTCACGATAGGTTTATACGGTGACTTGGTATGGTGCTATTGAGTGCTTGTTTTTTCACCTAAAACGTCTTTTATGCAAAATATTCGCTAAAACATCACACTCATTTTTCTCCATACCAAATTATCGCATTCCGACAAGAACTTCAACTGGTGGAAAAAACTCTGCGGCCCACAGTTTTTTGTGGTAAATCGAAAATAGACTAAATTACCAGTTCAATGACATCTTAAAACCGCATCTAGCTTGTCGGGATGCGAAAATTTAGTACGGAGAAAAATAAGTGTGAGGTTTTAGCGAATATTTTGCATAAAAAAAACATTTTTAGTGGAAAAAAAGCACTCAATAGCGCGATACTGAGCCACCGCATAATCCTATAATGAAAAAAGTTGGAATGGGGGTGTAAATAAATAAAAATAAAAATAAATTAAAGTACAGCTGTCAAAAAAAATTCCTTTAATGCATGAACATTTCAGTCTGAAATTGACAGATTAACAAATCACTACGTTTTTATAGTAACCTAACAACACTGCAAAGGTTGCCATGTTTTGTATGGGCAGTGGCCTAATACCACTTCTCTTTGTTCCATACTCTTTGGTCTTACCACACATCGCCTGAGAGATCGCATTTTAACAGCATTCAGTCTTTTTTCTAATAGTACTGTAAAATGAATTTAGTTTGACAACTTACATTCAGCTTCTCGAGAGGCCTCCCGAAGTAGAGAGTGACGTAGGCTCGCTGCGCCTCGCTGTACTTGGTTTTGGCTTCCTTCCTCAGCCCGTCCAGTGCCGGGATCTTCAGCTGACAGAGCAGCGCGTACAGGTGGTGAAAGTTCTCTGGAAGGAGGGGGAATATTGAGAAATGTTTTGTTTGTATAAGTTAAAAATCTAAAGTAAAAGTAAAAGTTTTGCAATAATACTGAAAGGTGAGTTGTTTGATTGTGAGTTACTCCTAGCCGGTGGTCAAAATGTATACTCACTGGTTAAAAAATAAGCCGCCGATATTGGAGGGTATGAATAAAAGTATAAGTTTAAAACAATGGCGGCCATCTAACAGCTGATCGCTCGATACGCTACGCACAGCCTATCAATGTGACATTTGTGTCATAGAAAAAGCGATGAAATTTGTGTCATTCCATAGAAATGATCATTATTTAGTTTTGGAACGCGATTAACCAGAGAATTTTTAACTTGAGTAAAAACCGATGTCAAACAACCCATTCTTAAGCAACTTATACTTTTATTCTTACCCACGGTTGTTTTTAACTAAAGTAAGACGTATATTTTACTTCTGATCTAACCACTGGCCCTAAGTAGCACGACAGGAGCATATATTAGTTTTAGTATTATTTTTTTTTAATTGAATAAATTTGATATACTATCATGTATTATTTGTTTTATTTATGAATTTAATTAAGACGAGCATTGTTTTTAATGAATGTATTCAATAAATAGAGCTGTCAGATAGTCTGTTTCAGCGGTTCTAGGGAGGCTGAATGGCGGCCATCTTGTTCTGCGATAGAAGCCTGTATGTAGATTGATATTACATAATATATAAATGACTAGACACAATGTCCGCATTTTAGAGATATTTAATCCTACTTCAAAATTTAAACACCGGGTAACACTGAATTTCCTTATTGATCGGATGTAGATAGACTCACCCATCTTGATGACCTGGTGCGGAGTGCGCGGGTGCTCCTGGCGCTGTATGGCGAGGATGATGGCCGCCACTAGCTGGACGTACCACTTGTCCAGGTCGGCTCGCCGGTTGGACTTGCTGAATATGCTCTCCGAAGTCTTGCAAAACTCCTAAGGGAGACAGTTGTGTTGGTACATTTACAACAATAGTGAGATGCCAAGTTTCTATTGTCATAGTTCAGGCAAGTCACAACTCTGGTCAAAGAAATTTTTTGTAAATGTCGATTTCTCCACTTATTGTGCAAGGGAAAATGATACCAAACGACATGGTAATATCATGTCTCTTGGTAACTTTTTCCTTTCCACCGTCGATATATACATATTAAAGGAAAAAACTTTTAAAGTAAGATTTGACCCTTTTGAGAGCAAAAAAATCATAAACATTGATTATCTCAAAACAGTATTTATAGAGTTAGTGACTTTTGCCTAAAAGGCGATGGTTTTTTGAAATTTGATTGAAATCATGAAATTTTAATTATAAAAATGACATCTCAATGCAGATGGATAAAAAATAATGTACATGGAGTAACAAAACTCGTAGTACAACCCGAAAACTGGTGAATCTACATCATATTCAGAGTTGAATGTGTAATATGACTTTTGAATCTGAGCTTGAAAAATATTTTTTTTTCTTTTCATAAAAGCTTTCAAGTACCTCAGATTAAGTAAAATTGTACAAATTCATATTAAAATGCCGAATTTTATTTTGTTTTTATTTACGGATACTATTAATTTGACTAAATAAATTATATTCAATAACAATTTGCAAAAATTTATTTTAAAAAAATCAAATGCGACAAATCTAAAAATTTATACCACAAATGGACTCTAAATATGACTAGGATTCACTGGTTTCCCGCTTGTACATGGAGTTTTGTTACACCATGTATAGATAAATGATTGAGAAAAGGGAAGATAAGTTAGTTGGTAGTGAATAGAATTTCTACCTCCAGTGACTGGACGAACGGCAGCACGGCGCACTTCTGCCTCTTGAGGACGGCCTTGCAGGGCTCCGCGATGGCGGCGAGGCGGAGGCGCAGCGCCGCGTCGCACGCGCGCTTGGCCTGCACCAGCCCCGTGCCCAGCGACACGGACAGCAGGCTGCCCGCATCCCGCGCCGCCAGCACGTGCGTGCCCACCACCACCAGCGTCTGCATGCATCCGCTAGAACACACACAACTATTTGTGAAGAGGCGTGGACATCAGGCAGTCCTCAGTTGATTCCATAGTGGAGCCACGTGCACTGTAAAGAACTTGGAGCAGAAAGAAGAACTATGGGTAGGTATCAGGAGTGTATTTTAATCACGTTGTGGGAACCATTCGTCCAAAGTTCAAATATAATTCAGCGGCGTCAGATATTACTACACGAGTAGGCAGTTCCTAGAAAATCATCAGCTGACGTTTATCCCTACCATACAACTCTAATAACAAAGGACTACTGTCCTATAAATACCCGTACCGAGGGTCAGAACAGCAGTGCAACACAACCATCTTATACCATCTACGCAGTTACTCTCTTCAGTCAGAGAGTCGCAGTCCACGTCAGCAGCCAAGACGCAGTGTCTTGCCTGACGTGGACGACGCCATCATGGAAGTCTCGGACCACGCTCTGGATACACACTCCTGGTACCAGCAACGGAAGCCTGACCCGCATCGTCTGCTCTCCTCGTTGCTCCGCTACCAACGTTGTTCCAGCCGCCGACTTCGCTCCATCTCTACGGAACTGCCCCGCACTCAATATCCGACACGCAACACTCAGCCTTGTTAATTGAATAAACTAATACAACATCACCGGCGTTTCCACTAACCTTCCACTGGTAAAAGGGGACTCCTCTATCTCCAAACCCCTTTAATGTGATCAAAGAGGTAATCCGTGAATTGACAAATGATTGAATTTTCTCACAGGTAAAGTGGGGCTTTAGGATTGTTCAGTACAATGTACAAAAGAGTAATAATATGTAATTCTCTCCACTGCCATTTAAGCTGGGGATATAGCTGAAGTGACTCTGTAAAGTACGGTGGCCACTCACTAGGTGTCCACCTTGACCAGGTGCGCGATGAAGCCGGTCAGCTCGGTCTCCAGGCACGGGAAGAGCTCGGCCATGACCTTGCGCACGTCCTCGCTGAAGGTCCTCTCCTGGCGCGACCTACTGGCCAGCTCCGGGGACAGGTCCCGCCCGCTCAGCTCCTCGCTGGACGGGGACACGCCCGACGTGTCGCCCGTGAACGATCCGTCCATGGACTGCTGACCGCTCTGGAAAATTATAAATCATAAGTAGACTTGACAAAAGAAGCATCGATAGCTGAATGATGATAATAGGATTTGTATAAATTCATTTTTTTAAGAGAAATCATTTCATGGGTGCTGTACAATCGGCTATCTATTAAGTGCTCCAAATTTGAGTGCTTGGGAAGGACATTTCGAACGAAGTATCTGAGAGTTTTGCTCAAAATCCATTGGAACTTTGAGTAAGTCTCAAATATGAAGGGAGCCAAGGAACAAAAAGCGTCCATTTTATCAACTTCCTTCATGTATAAAGTTGGAGTTATATTTTTCTTAGTTTTATGCTGTGTTCTTGAGAGCAAACAAAACTGTGGCGGAAGAAATACGTCACGCGTGCGACGCGGAACGAAGCAAGATCTGCCGAACGCTATCGAACAATGACGAGAGACATTTTAACCTTCATCGTGACTCCACGTCGCTTTTGTACAAATTTCTTGCCGCCAAATTGTGTGGCAATCTAAATTCAAAAGTATGAAACTTTTCCATTTCCATAATTCATGTCAATCTTAGTTTAATTAGTTGAGTTTAGTTAAGTTTTCATTGTATTTCCTTTCATGTAACTTCTGTGTAAAGTGGTGGCTAAAAAACTAACCACCCATGTTGCAACCGTCCAGTTTTCATATTATAACGATACAACCAAATATTCCCATTTTGGTTTGCCTTTCAAACGTCGGAAATAATCATTAAAGAAGAAATCGAACTGTGGCACAAAGCAACTTCAAAATAAGAGATTCGTGTCAATTTCAGAGTGAGATTAATCAATGCATTTCTGCAAAATTGTACTTCAAATATATTACCTTAGGTCCGTCGAGTTGAAAAAAAGCTACACAGAACTGCTGCTCGCTTAGACACACCGGCTCCAATTGAGTAAGTACCTGGGACAAAAACGCATTTTAAAACAACATGAAAACAGACTTGTTATGAGGAAAAAAGCAATAAAAATTACATAATTTTTCATCCTTACAGTTTCGAGAATGGCGTCAAATGAATGCGAGGCGGAAGAATGATTGGAGGCATCTTCCTTGATATTCTTTTTGTCTTTATTCCCGCTAACTGAACCGCCGACCAGTTGTCTAGCGTGCTCGAAGAATTGCTTTATGTCTCTGTCGTACAATTTACTCAAAGAAGAAGTGTAAACCTGAAAAAAAAACAATTAAATTAGTAATAGTGGTAGAACGACTAGATTCACTTAAATATCAGTTTCCAGTGAGGGGAAATTGCACATTTTGTAATTTTTCACAAGGTTGTTTGATCAGAAGTAAAAGTTACGTATTACTTTAGTTAAAAAACAACCGTGGGTAAGAGTAAAAGTATAAGTTACTTCAGAATGGGTTGTTTGACATCGGTTTTTACTCAAGTTAAAAATTCTCTGGTTAATCGCGTTCCAAAACTAAATAATGAAAATTTCTATGGAATGACACAAATGTCACATTGATAGGTTGTCTCGAGCGATCAGCTGTTAGATGGCTGCCATTTTTTTTAAACATATAGTTTTCCTTAAACCCTCCAATATCGGCGGCTTATTTGTTTACCAATAAGTATACATATTGACCACCGGCTAGGAGTAACTCACGATCAAACAACTCACTTTTCAGTATTATTGCTAAACTTTTACTTTTGATTTTTAACTTATACCACTGATCAAACAACCGGCCCTTAATTTACTATATTTTTAGGAACCTAATTTGCTGAGATAGTAAAAATCACTAGCTAAAGTCTTAAATTTATAAGATATACCCATATTCAAATAATGGGATGTTTTTAAAATACGTTGGCATACTTAGCTCATTTTGAGAATTTTTAACAATTATGCCCTTGTCCTGCCGAAGGTGCGATATGAAGAATGACCTCTTTGGTGGCAGGCTTTCTTCGCGTACATTATTCCAATTAGTATTACTTTATCTCTGTGTTAATTATTTGTAATTTTTGAATCATGTAAATATATTGCAAATTTGGAAAAAGTCTGCGTTTAATTTATCACATTAGATTTGGTTACCAAACCACAATTCATGTGATTAAACTTATTGACAGGTCTGGTGGTTAAAATGGTCGGGGTATTCCTGGCTGGTTATGCAGTTACCTTGGTGAGCGCAGCGTAGGCCTTGGGATCCATCAGCTTGGTCCAGTGCATGAGGGGCGCGTAGTCCATGAGCTCCCGTGGATGTGCTGGCGGGAGGGCAGGCCGAGCCCGTCGGCGCCCAGCGCGGGGAACTCCTGGCTGGCGTCGTTGCCCAGGTGGATGAGCAGGTTGTTCAGGTGCCGGCTGAGCGCCTGCGTGAACTTCTCCTTGTACTTGTGGACCTTCCGCATCTGCTCTTGCGAGGCAGCAAGTCTGGGCAAATGGAAAATTACACCTAACTGTTATGTATTATGGACGCCAAGTACAAGCTCTGTATGTGACAGCTGTTTTTGCAACAATGATAAAAGATCCAACATGGGATAAAGCTACTGTATTTAAATTATTATTCAAATATAATATTGGCGACAAGGAAAATGTCAGTGAAATTCAGTGAATATAGCCCAGATAAAAGCTGGAGCCACTACATTGATACGTTTTGTTTTGCTCTTGAAGCAAATGGAATACAAGGAGGTTTTTTTTTCTGTCCAAAGCGCCAGACTCTGGAACGAACTTCCCCATGTTTGTTCACTTTTAAAAAGCGTCTGAAGCATAATTATTTATCCCTAGCACCTTGATTTCCCTCTATATATTATCCCCTCCCTTCTGACTCCTCTCCACTCGTACTTCCAAAACTCCTTTCCATATCCCCCTTCCCATAGACTAATATTTTCTAGTATTATTTTTTTTTTTTGTTGTAACATCATTGTTGTACAAGCGCCATCTGCCCACCAAACTGAACTGCAAATACAGTTCGAGTTGTCAGACCACTCTGTTTTTGGTTGGTTGGAAGATATTGCTTTTAAGCAATAAACCCGCCAGGGTTCGCTATTGTACAAGAAGTAAATAAAATGGCAAAAGGGCAAATTTGTTGGCAAACTGTTGTTATATAGTGAAAATGCATCTGTATTTCATAACAACATGAAGTTGTCCATCATTCAGCAATTCCCTGCATAATACCAACACAATAGAAACTCAACTTGACTCTTGCAAGTCAAGATGCCAACCCAAAAATAATTAGGAATAATAAACCGCGATTTTGACCCCACTTCCGGTCGAGGACTTCCGCCCAGCCCAGTCCGCCGGAGACGCGTGCCTAATGGCCGTCTCGACAGAAAGTCACGTTTAAAATCACCCGAAACTAACGATCCCCTTGTAAGGCCTGTAAAACAAAGCCTGATAGACTCGTGTGTGAGTGTGCCTAAAAATTGCCCTTCCTCGCGCGAAAAACCGAATATTAGTCAAGCCACGCGGCCGCGCTGCTACAAAGGCGCCCGGGATGTAATCCCTTCGCCCTGGTGACATCCTGGCTCCAGAAGCATCGGCCCGCCGGCCGCCAGCACGTTTCGATCTCAACCACCCGCAGCGCCGAGTATTTTCTTTGGCAGCGGGCCCCCAACCACCAACCACCAGCAACCAGCTACGGTCGTAGTTCATCTACCGCCAAACCATCGTATCAAGTAAGGCTTTACCGGCGTTCAGCCCCCATCTCCTCCTACCCCCCCGTTGCTTCAACCACCCCGCGGAGCGCGTGGCGCTCCGAGCTGCTTCATCACCAGCGCACCCCAGGATGCGCTGGCCCCGCCGTCCCCTTTCACCCTGTCTCTTCAACCCCCGCGGAGCGCGTGGCGCTCCGAGCTGCGTCGTCTCCAGCGCTTCCAGGAGGCGAGGCCCCGCCGCCAGGCCCCGTCGTCCCCTACGCTCCAGCGCCGGCCCCGGCTCCATCAACGGATAGCCTAGTTAGAGTGGTAACCCTTCCCTTCTCCCGTCCCGTAGTGATGTAGAGGTGGGAACGTTTGATATTAACCGAGCGTTAATGAAATAAATAGCCGAGAGGCCTTGTAAATCAAAAACCAGCGTTCTCATTGCAGACGGCAGGCGAGACCCCTTCTTGTAATACTTTATAGGTTATCATCCGTGAGAGCGTAGCACTTGGATTTCACCCGAACCAGCGAATTTCCCTGAGGAGAGATCTTTGTTCTGCCGACCGAATTAGCCGAGGCAATTAACATAACCTAGAATCTCCCCTGTGCCAGCCCTCAGAGGATTGCCAACACTTGGGAGTTTCTGAGCGTAACACTGTGGAGAGGAAACTTATGACCAATTAGCAGCAATAACACAATAATAGACGAACCTTTGTACAAACGGTGGCTGCGGTGTGGTGAGGGCGTTGCGTAGGATGTTCCCCGCGTGAAGGGCCGCCTCCCGCCCCTCCGGCGTAGTGAGAACTATATCCATAGACGCCCCCGTCACGTCTAACCAGACCTTTAAACCAAGTTATAACAACAATATTGATATTAGCCCAGCATGGGTATAATCCAGTAATTTGTCTACAAGTATTTGTATACATTCAAAATGTTGTTAAAAATTTACTGGTTAAATATCGCTTAATACAGGACAGGGCACAAGAAACTGTACAGTTTTCTGTCCCGTATAAAGTGAGCTTAAAGCTCTTCATGGGTTATTTGGTAGTAAGTACAAACATTAAATTAATGAAAATAAATGATTATTTATTTATATTTTAATGTTACACACACAGTGCTTTTTGGTACAATTAACAAAGAATTTTCAATTTGAGGTAACATAATATACAACATAACACCAATTACGTGAACAACACAATGTACAAGACAAATTTCTGAAGACGTGAAGTGAGCAAACAGTGGTTATGTTATGTCATGTGTATGTGTGTTGTTGTATGTGTGTTGTTGTATGTGTGTGAAGTGTGGTGTATGTGTTGAACAGTGGGTCGGGGAGCAGTGTTGCCAGAGTTATAAGAATTCTGACACTTACATTTTATTTTGAATTTTTTAAATATGAACCTTAGAGGCTTGCACTCACCACCTCAAGGTTTGGAATAAAAACTTTACTATAATAAATATGACAAGATAGTTATATTAATTAATCCAACTGCAAAATAGTAATAATACATTGTATTACCTGTCTAATCTGGATTCAACAGTTTCAGCGTGAGAAATGGCTTCTTCTAATTTGTTCATGAGAGATTGTACTTGGACCTCAGAAGCCAGCATACTTTCTATATTTTCCTGAAACAATATTGAGGGTAAATAATACATCGTCCCCGATCTATAAAAAAAAAAGTCCATTCTCTCATAAACAAGAAGTTTTGTCTGACAAAATCCTGTAAGTCCAGGGCATAGAGCATGAAAATATCGACCTTATATCTACTTTCATAACTAAAACAGAAAAAGCTAATTTCTATGGTCAAAAGGATATAGTTCAAAGGAGCATAAAATTCCGCTATTGCCAACATCATAACTACTTGCGATAAGGTCTTTCTCGGCCTTCCTCACCTTCTACATCGAGGCACATTTGCATTATAACTTCTTTTAGCCGTTCTTTCATCACTCATTCGCTCCACATGACCGAACCATTGTAAAAGACCTTTTTTCATTTTGTCGATGATGCCTTGCACTCTGCTCTAATTTTGACATTTGTACACCTATCATACATAGTCTTACCACTAAGTTATGTAATTAAATAAAAATAATTTACGGGATGCAAAAGAAGAATAAAGGTGATTACCCCGTCTAGAATGGAGAGCTTGTCTCCCAGCTGCGACATGAACTGCTCAGCGTTGGAGATGGCGAGGTCGCAGTTCCCCAGCAGCGACATGAGGTCCTTCACGTCGTCTAGGTCCCCGACATCGCCTGGTACTCGTACCCTGACTCCGACTCCATAGTCTGGTCTGCTCGTAATACAAAACTATCAATACGCAACTTGAAAATTAATTTGTCTCTGGTTTATAGTTTACATAGAAAACTTGCTATTCGCAAAATGTCATGAAAAACCAAATTTTCAGGTTAGTCGTTTTTTACCCTTCGATTTAAACATGACAATGAGTATATTTTTGAAAATAAAGTTATTGAGACTACTGATTGTGATTTTTGTATATACAGAATGTTTCTCAAATTTTATTGAGTAGTGAATATTTTTCCATTTTAATGTTTTAGTATTGCCACGGCCTATGTCCTCAAGTGATCTACTCTAGTCATCGTCTATTATGTGACGTTTTCTATGGAAAATGCCAATGAACAATACTCATCCAGGATCGGCACTCATTTGAAAGTAAAGCCCGACGTTTTCTTTAAATGTAGTCAACCTGAACTTGGTGCAACAATCTGGTGCAGATAAAGATTCAAGTAAAAATGAAAGTAAATTTCTAAACCATTGGTGCATCTATGAATCTATTCATTTATAAGCGAGGTGCATTTAATTCATTTTTCAAATTAAACAAATAATCAATCCAATTGTTCAAACTGTGACATCGTTGTGAAGTTTCTTTACCAACACCAATATTTTAATAAATAAATTTTGATTATTAATTAACAATTGACAAGCTTCCAATTTATTTAAAAATTCACAATAATTTGAATACTTAAATTTGTGATAAAATGTTAGATTTGTGTATAAAGCATTGTGTGATCATTTTGGAGAACAATATTTATGAAATTAATCATATTTACTTGGCATGATGAGCGGGCTGTCGGGACTTTGCAGCGATTGTGATCCGAGCCATTTTTCGGGAAATTGAGAAAATTCCACCTTGGCCTTGCTACTGGTGACTATTTGGTGCAAGGAGCTGACAAAATGTTGTCTATCATGTTCATTCACTGCTACCCACCGGTATAACTTCTCAGCGTTTATATCTAATGTCAAAGTCTGTAAGAAATTTATCATTTAATTAATCATAATTAGGCACAATACAAAAAAAAATACATTAAAGGGAGTTTGGAAACACTGATTGAAATGAGATCAAAAGTGGGTAGGAGCGGGAAAAAGTTTCCATAGAAAAAATCTCAATTGTCGGTTGTATGGATAATTCCCATACAAAGTTGTCGTTCTATTTTCAAATTTTAAAAATAGGTATTTAAAGCACATCACTTAATACAGGATTCTAAAAAGTACAAAAAATACCTGCATGGTTTAATTTGAATAGATTAAAAAACATATCAAGAGGATCTTCTCATAGACAACACACCATTGTATTACAATAGACCCATTATTCAAGAAAAACTAAGAAACTGAGCGACACACCGACAAAACATGAAACTAGGTTACCGGCAGATAAAACAGTTTATGCAAAGAAAAATATAAAATAAGCGGCTCTCGGCAGATATTACAGTTTACTGTTACCGACATTTAGGTAGGTTTCACCGGCCAAGATTGCAGGTTACTGTTTTTTCGGCCGGTAACTGCTAGTTTTATATTTTGTTGTGCATTGGAGTGTCACTAATTTTGGAAGTGAATTTCCATATCAATGTTTTCTCTAATATTTATTTATGGTCCAGCTCTGTGGATCTTCTTCGAGAGAATTTCAAAGAATATTTTGAGGAAATTTAAAGGGGAATTGGAAGAGTAACAATAATATAAGTACACCGTAAATGGACGCAGCAACCCTTGGTTTCAATTACCATCCGGCGAAGGAGTTTTGGATGGCTGGGACGCATATGCCTTAACCATGCTTGCCTATTTTACAAGGCATCAGGTTTTCGGCGTCCCGGACGTCTGCAGCTGACAATCCGTCGCTAGTTTGCGTTGGAGCTGCGGGACGTGGACCTGACTTGACTAATTATTATTTGAGGGAAGTTTCTTCTAAGTATAACAATAGTTATCCAATTTCAAACTTACCGAGGGATCTGCTCCTCCATCTACACTCTTAATCTCACTTAGCAACCAAGTTCGTTTCTTCTTAAAGGCATTCTTATCTATTCTTTTAACTTGACAAATTGATCCGGACGTTGGCAGATCAGAGTTATTCACTATGCACAAATAACAAGTCTTTTTCTTTTTTAATAATTTAGCGACTTCACACACAACGAGAAGTCTCTCTGAATTAGGTTCAAACACTTCTTTCTGAAGACTGTGGCGTATAGTGGCCATAATTGATTAAAGTAAATAACTTGTTTGAATTGGGAGCAATTGAAATCATAAATAAAATACTCCCACTGTATTCGGCAGCTAGCAGTTATAAAATAAAGCAAAATTTGGTTACGAGTATTTCGGATTTCACAAAAAACATTTCACTTTAACACTCTTTTTAAACCGGTCAAAATTATATTTCTGTTTTATGAAATATAATTGATTTAGTATGATAAGAAAGGCGTTAAAATAAAAAGTGGCAAAAGTCAATCGCCGAACTGTCAAAAAATATGTCATCTTTTTAGCATAGGTAAAAAAATTATATTTCTACTGAGGAGTTCACACAAGAACATTACATCCAACATATTTTATTTTGCTGCGGATGTAACTTTGGTTTCAAACCAAAACCAGCCTAAAATAGATATATTTTTATGAAATTAAACAACTTTTGTTTTAAAAACTATTTTTTTATTATTTAATAATCCAACCGGTTTCGGAGACACTACTCCGGTTGATTATTAAATAATAAAAAAGTAGTTTAAAACAAAAGTTGTTTAATTTCATAATTATGGAAACTACAAAGTGAGTGCTACAAAATTGAGTTATAGATTTTTATTTATAATTTTTCCTCGTCCCCATGGCTGGTGTTACCTTTTGTTAGCTAATTTAAATTAGAATTTACAACTCTACGCTAGCTAAAAAACACCCGATAGTGCGGTGAAAAACCTTTAAAAATTATAATAAGAATTAAAATTTAATTAAGTATTCAAGTTAACAGAGAGTTTCTGAAAAAAGTGAATAAAAAAATAACTTAAAAATTATGGAAATATTTTTAAATATATTTTTTTATAAGTTTATCCACCACTAAACGAAATATTTTTTAGGTCGCTAAAATTGAGTTTTTTTAAATAGTGAAACTACTACTTACATCAGTATTTCAGTATAAATACAAGTTAGTGATTATTTGACATAATAACATCTAGGATATAGATTTAGAGCCACAATCAAGCACAATTTGATAACGAAAACTTGTTTCATTATTAATTTATAAAGAGTACTAACTAACTGTATTATAATTATATAGTTATCAATAAAATTGAGTGATTAAAAAAAAACTTGACTAAAGCTGGACTTCAGTGATTCAACAGATTATCCAAGACAAAAAACGCTATTAATTTTAGAAAACCGGAAACGTTTAAGTTGTAAGTTAGTGGGTAGGATTATCGTGTTTTGCAGAACTGCAGCTCAATCTTAGTGCTGCCCCCCTTTTTAAAAAACATTGTTTTATCACCCAGGACCCAGGCGTTCATGCGCTTGTCGAAATTACTAAAAATATAGTATTATCTTATTTTATAAGTAAATTCATATTTTTCTAAAGTATTAATATTTTTATTATATATTATATTTTATCATATAAACAAACGAAAAGCCATAGCACCGACAGTATTGTGATAATTCGTTTTATTTGTCTGTATTTATGGGAAAATAATGCAAAACAGGCATATTTTGCGATTAGAAAAATATTTAGGTGTCGTTAGTCGGATTGCTTACGGATTTTTTTCACTGGGTTTTGGAGAAGCCCATAGAAAAACCTGTATTATCTTTGGAAAAACCGAAAAAACTATTTTGTGACAGCTGAGGTTAGGAGTGTTCTGCGATAATTTTAACTCCAAAACTATATTGAAATGGCTTCGAAACCACAAAAATCAACTAAACAACCCAAAACAAATGAGGAAATATTTGCCGGCTTCCAGTCTCTTCGCAATGAGCAGCGAAGTTTAGTGAACAAACTTTCAGAATTAGAAATGGACCTTAATGAACACAAGTAAGTTTTCAAGCACATGCCGATAATTTATATAAATTCAACGTTTTCCGCGCATTTGGCTCATTCAATTTTTTTTTAGTGTAATTATAATAGTTAAAACTCATCAGTTAACCATTGCTGCACTGTATTAGTGGAGCCTAAATTGTTATTGTAACCATTGGATGGAACAATTTGAATATTACATACACGTTTGCTCAATTTTAGAATGTTCTACGATAATAACTTATGATCGCTCTTAGAAAATACAAAAATGTAGCGTGTCTTTTGTCCGAACAAGAAACTGTACAGTTTTCTGTCCCGTTTAAAGTGCGCACAAAACAAGCAATGTCTTTTGTTCCATGCAAATCGGTTTTAAGCGATTATAAGCCTTAGTGAAAGATGGAAATTTTAAACTTTGTTTCTAATGGTCTTATAAGCCTTAGTGAAAGATGGAAATTTTAAACTTTGTTTCTAATGGTCTTATGTATTTGTTTTCTTTTAGAATAGTGATTGAAACCCTCAAGTTGGTAAATGAGGACAGAAAATGCTTCCGAATGATCGGCGGAGTGTTGTGCGAGCGGACGGTGAAGGACGTGATGCCCGTCCTCACCACCAACCGAGACCAGCTTACCAAGGTCATCGCCACCCTCACCGACCAGCTCACCAAGAAGGGGACGGAGATCAACGAGTACAAGGAGACCCATAATATCAGGATCCGCGGCCAGGACGAGATCCCTCAGCAGGAGCAGAAGGACTCGGCGCCGACTAAAAGCAATGTTCTCGTGTCTAATAATTAACACCGACGCTCTGTGATGAAGTGATTCGAACTATTTTATAATAAACTAACAACTCGCAAGTTATCTAGGTTAACCCTTGAAGTACTGTGTTTGAAATGATCCACGGCATCCGGTGATGTAACCTCGGGTTACCCATACAAAATGTTGGTTCGTAACTTTAAAAGTTGTATTTTTCATATAAATGTTTTTATTTAACTTTAACTTAACAACTTGCCGTACAGCTGTCAAAATTTCAAAAAATTTTTTCTCTCTGGCTTGTAGAGTAAAGCGTAAAGCTGTGATTGGTTGATACGCGATTGGGTTACGCCTTGATTATGTACTGTCAAATTTCGCTTTTCAAAATCTATTTGATTTTGAATTATTTTATTTAACCTAACCTATCATTAACCTACTGTATAAATTTCATAACCTATTATACAGGATATTGCTTTTAAAAAGCCATTTGATTTAAATTATTTTATTAAACCCAACCTAACTTAACCTACTGTATAAATTTCATAACCTATTTTCTATGTATTTAGCACTAGTCCTCATAAAAAGCACGGCAAGTTGTTAAGTTACACCTTATTTTCAGTGTGTAAGTATTGTTTTCGCCGAGTATCTCTATAATAACACATTAAAAAAAAATTAAAGCTGAAAACCGCATAAAAAAGTCATTAAGTCCTCTGTTTACTGCAAAATACACTATGTTCGTATGAAATTATTTTTTAAACATGCAGGTAAAAAATATTTTTAAAGTTATTACCCGCAATTCTATTACGTATCAAATATTTGTTTTCCTGTGTAAAAATATTTGATTGAATATTAGCAAAAATGCCAGTGTTATATTTTGATTATTTACGGAGATATTAATTATTTAGTGAGATTTTTCAACGTGGGTTACATCACCGCAAGGCGAGGGTTAATTGCTTTGTGCCCTTCATTATTATTTGTAACAGGAAACTGTACGCGTTGCCAAACTTGGTTAGAATGACTCAATGGCGACTAAAAATAAAAGTATAATTTGATGATACATACCTAACAATAAACGTACATATTTATCTGAATGCGTCTATAGATTGGGAAGGATTAAATACTGGCCTACTTAAAAATCATTGTAAAAACTTCAAAATTGTTTTCTTCAAAAACCAGTAATCTTCTGTTGGACCATTTCTATACTCAATCTCATTTTCAAAGACAGATTCTTCTGGCATAATTAATATTTTAAAATTGTAATGTTAACACTTCTCTTACGGAGCCTTTCGGTACAAAAAGATTCGCGCTCTCCGGTGGCATGTATTTTGTACACCTTGAAAATGTGATTTAAATATCTTAAAACACATGAATATTCCTAAATATTGCTTTTATATTGACCATTGTTGAAGTTGAAATGTAATAATTTTTTAAAATTTTTAACTATTTAATTTTAATTATTTGAATTGGCGATTTTATCCCTGATTTTTCAACTAGTTATTTATGTCCATCACTGCAAATTAATAACTATGTATTTAAATAGTTTTATGTGATTCGCGATTCTATCACGGAAGAATACAAAAATTCTGAGGCCTGTATCTATTATATTATTTATAGATTTTCTCATTATTGTCAAGTTGTAGTAAATACATATCATCGGGACGCGAAGGTTAAGAAAAACATAACCTTTTCTAGCGGTAATTTAAATATTTGAGTAGGTACAAAAACCTTTTTTCTCCTAAAGACTTAAACGTAAGTTACAGTGATTTTTTGGTTCAAAAGAGCCAGGCGTTATTTGATATGGCATTGAATTTAGCCAAGTTTGACTTAGTTTCGAAATACAGTTTTTGAAAGTGTAGCTTTTTTTTATTGTAACCATTACTGAAAAATGTTTACTAAAATATTTCCTAGAAATACCATTAAGGGTAATAATAATTTATCTCCACGTTACGATTTGAAATCCGTGCAGCATTTAAATTATATAGAAAAAGTATCAAATATTTATTTACTAAGTTAGCATACTAGAAATGCTTTCATATTGGCAGTGGTTTGCCAAATACTTGATTGTTGCACAACGCATTATAAGTTAATTGGATCTCACGAGATTATTGTTTTATGGCAGTGAATTTGATCAAGAGTGTTTCAATTTTAATATTACATGGCAATCAGTATTTTTGTAACATTTATTATTGTTTATGTATCTAAAATGACCCACTCTTAATTTTCTAATATTATTTTGCTCTTAAACTGCCTTATGAATATATTTTTGCCTCCGAACAAATGCTGTTTTTAATCTGAAAAATGTATTTATTGCGGCATTATTTAATCTGTTTTTAATTATTATCGGGAAATACATCTATTAAACTTTACGTTTGTTTTCTTCCTGTTTTAAATGTAATCTCCCTTGTAACTCAGGTTTAGTGTTGTAGGTGTATTTTTTGCAAGATTTCATAAATAAAACGAAAAAAGGTATATTCAAAAATATATTTTATTTCCGTCACAAAAAATATAAATGGTTTAAAAAATACATACACATTTATCCAATAAAATAAATGAAAACAGTTTTATAATATGATGATAATTCAAACATTTTCTTACAAATTGTCATGAATAATATATTTGACTGCGTCAAGTTGCCCGTAATGAGTCAGTAAGTGATACCATTCCCAACAGTTGCCAAAAACACAAAACCTTTGGTATTAACATCTAAAATAATTTTTCACTATTTACAATTTTTTATTTCTATAAACTCCCGAAATAAACAACTTGATAAAATATGACACCGGAATGTTCTTGCAATTGTTAAATCTTATTTACAGTAGAAATTCAAAATCAGTCTTTTTTTATTCTTCCTTAGTTTTTCATTTATATAAAAATAGTTTGACTTGGCCATATTCACATTACATTATAAAAATATTGCTTTTTCCCAGGAACTCTTAAATATTTGATTCTTGCTTTATCCTTAATATATATTACTCGCTATATAACTTTCCTTTGACTATACCTAATGTTTAGTTCCATTACCTAAAACACTTCAATTAATTAAAACAACGCAAAAAGGCACTAATGATTTTATTCTGCTCGATTTAATTTAGTCATAATGGTAAACAATGCAATATGCTTTTCAAGCTATATTAATAGAGCTGAACCTATGTTAATACAGTAGAACCTTGAATAATAGTCTATCAAAGTATTAGCTGAAAGCGTTCACTAGAAAAAACTAGTTAAAGCTCATTAAATGAGGAGCTAAAGCAGATGAATACCGTGTTGCAAGTCGTGATACATTTATATTTACACATAAGTAGGGTAGAATGGCTCAGTGACCATTATAGGCTCCGTGTTGTACTTCATATAGTGTGACTTCCCACCCTCCTTTTCTACCAGGGAAATATGTTGGATAGAGAGGGATGTTGTGACAGAGAGGAATGATTTCGGATGTGCGTTTAGCCGCCATGACGCCGGCGATTTGAGCCACGGTTAATACGTCCCCTTTCTTTACATTATTTTCTGTAATCAGCTTTATAATCCTTCTGCCGACTCGCACGCAGCCGGTTGCGCGAGCCATGCGTTTAGACGGAGACTTGTTCCCGACGTCCACCATATTAGCTCTCCCTCCCTCATCCACGTGACTAAGTTGGCCGTCTTTGTCTTTTGTATCCGTGCAGTAGTTCCGTGCGAAGGTTTGTAAAGATGGAGTGGCGGGTTTGTTCATTGGCACATCCGGAGATGGAATGTGATATTTGTTTGTGTTTATTTTGTTCGATGTCAGATTCAACCGGGTATAAGGTTTTGATTCTGTAAATAGAAATTTATTGCGATAAGTAATCATGGAACAATACTGTAATGAGTTAAAAATAGAGAATTCGATATGAGATGATCATGGTTCAGCTGTTTTTGGATTGAAGCTTCTTTAAAGGTGTCATTGTAATGGTTTTACAACAATACTTGGCAATAAAATAGACATTTGGATGAAAAATAATTATTGCCCTACATCGAAGTAGGATAATTTTCTTCATAAAGTGCGATAAAGGATGGCTGGCAGAAATTTTCTCAAAGTAACTTAACGTAGCGAAATTTTTATTTATGGAGTAGAATTTAATAATTACTGTATTAATTCACACTTAGATTCATCATCTAGCTTCACAGGGCGACAAAAAAACTTATTCATAAAAGCAGGGGCTGATTACGAAACACATTCCGAGGAATAACATTGCTCAGTTCCGGTGAATTAACAAAATATTTGTATCAAACAAATCAAATGTATTTTACAGTTATTATGGAAACACGCATAAAGTCAATTCTGTTTGAATGTTTTTTGTAAAACACAGACAAAATATTGTACTAATAGACACACACAAGTAGGATAGAAAAAAATATTATAAGGGTGACACGGGCATTGCTCATTTTAACCCATTCACGGCTATGGGCCATTTAAGTGGCCACTGCATAAACGTGTCATATAGGCGAGCGGCCAAACAAGAAGTCTTTATACAAATCGATATGTGAATATGATAAAAAAAAGTGTTGTCTAATGACATCTCTCGGAAAATGATCAAAACATTATGAAGAATTACGTACACCTTAGGATAATGGGTCGTGGATGGTGAGTGATATTTGTATGCATATATAAAATAAACACTAAAACACTAGATCCCTGTGATCTAATGATACAGATATAATGTTTATGTATTCCTTATGCCCTTTTTATTGTTTGGAAACTGTAACGTGATGCCTAAATGACATAATTAATATAACATATAGACGTCAAATGGTGCCGCCAGTACGTACATATGATAGGTACACTAGTGCTGCCATGAATGGGTTAATAAAAAAATGTAAAAAGAAAAACAAACTTATATTTAGACTCAAGCGACACAACATAAGCAAATGAATTGTCGAAATAAAGTGATAAGATGTGAAGTGATTGGTGATTGGTGATGGTGTGTTGTGAGATGAGATAGTGCAGTGTAGAAACTATAGTTGTACGTACATTAGGTGTGCTATCCACCAATGAGGATCATTGGTCTATTTTCCATTTGTGATAGATTCAGCATGCCTAAAAATACATTCTTAAGAAACAACTATAATTTGGAAAATGTTTGTGTGCAATGTGAAGAAATGGACGGAACATTTTTTTCCATATCTCATCTCACAAATAAAATTTTCAATGTGCTATCAACAATTATGTATATAATTTCTTTCCTGTATTATTTTCTAAATTACTTTTTGTTACTGCAAACATAATAGGGTTCTTCCCGATAGCATGAATATCCTTGAAAACGTTATAAATATTTAAAGTACATTTTTACAAATCCAACGATATAAAACACAATGATCAAAAATTTTGTTTTCATTTATAAATTTATGTTTTGAAAACACGAAAATACGAATGATTTTTGACGCCCGTTATTGGCTAATGACGTCATACCCGTCCACCGTGGAAGGCGCGAAATTCATTCCGTAGTGAGGGCCTATATTGCTGTGACGTCACACCGCATGCGCGCCAAATGGAGGATTTTGCAAAGCGATTTGAAAAAGCGCTATTTCAAACCGCGCTAGATAGTTAATATGACATCGTAAAAAAATTTAAAAAAATCCCTAGATATTGTAATTTTTCAATAAATTTTTTTAAATAAAAAATCGGAAAAAACCCAATTATGAAATAAAGTTAGTAATATTATGATACTTAGAGAATGAAGCAAATATAACAGGATTAGGCATTAACTTTGAAAGCATATATCTTTGTTACTATCATCAGTATAAAGTTTAAGATCCAAAATATAAAAATTCTTTGGATGAGGTATGGCGATTTTTCCATCCTAAACTTTAGGCTTGTTTATGATCCGTGTCTATATCAAAATAAAGTATTATAAGCAAAAATTAGTGCACGGATTTATAAAATAATAGATAGCGGATATAAAGCTACTTTTTAAAAAAGGCTACGCAGATGGTAAGGCGGATAAATTCATGTAAATATGTGAATTGTATCACACGGTTATAAGTTAACATTTTGAATAAATACTAGCCTGCATGCTGTTTCTTTTTTCTACCAATAGCTGCTCCTATGAGACAATTCAGGTCATCGCTGCTAATATTGTTCCTAATAGCGTCTCGTAAACTTACTTCTGCGTTGCCAAATAAACAAACCTAAAATCAAATAAAAAAAGAAATATGTGTAAGATACCCATCTCACGATTTTAATATGTTAAGTTGTGAAAATATTAAAAATTAACACCCGAACAATGCTACTACTACGACTATCAATCAATGTTGCATAGGGCACTGCACCGGTACACCAAGTGCAGTGTATATTGATCATTTTATTACATGAAGGTAGGATGATCAGTCTTACACTTCAGTACCAGTCCAAGGTATCACACATGAAATATTAATATGTAGGTACATAATATAACATGTAAATGAATATTTCATGTTGACCCCCTACGGGAATCGAACCCGCGACCTCATGCACAGTAGCTAAATGCGCTACCACTATGCTACGAGGCGGACTAACTAACTAATCATCACGCCATTTCGCCAAAGGGGTAGGCAGAGAGGATAGAACGCCACACCACTCTGTCCTGGCATCCTTCTCTTGCGTCCTCCACATTCATTCAACTTCTCATGCACGCACGTTGATTATTCCGACTTCTTATATGCCCACTTTCAAGCACTTGTTTTACTTGATCACGCCATATCTTTCTCGGCCTTTCTCGACTTCTACATCCAGGCACAGTCGCATCATATATTTTTTAAAGGTTTTTTCATCATCCATTCGCTCTACATGACCGAACCATCGTAAAAGACCTTTCTTAATTTTGTCGATAATGCTTATCTCAGCCTTGCATTCTGCCAATTTAGGCTCTTTTGATAAGCACTTATTAGATATTAATCTCGATTTCACAAATAATATTCTATACTTTAAAAAGTGAATAAAACCATTTGAAGAAGAAAAAAAAAATTTGCCTGGTAAGATTGATTGTCCACCACGTAGCATAGTGGTAGCGCACTTGGCTACCGTGCATGAGGTCGTGGGTTCGATTCCCGTAGGGGGTCAACATGAAATATTTATTTACGTGTGATTTTCATATTAATATTTCATGTGTGATACTGGTACTGAAGCGTAAGACTGATCATCCTACCTTAGTGTACCAATGTAGTGCCCTATGCACCATTGGATGCGAGAAGGGAATGCAGAGAGATTGTGCCCAGTTGAATCAGATATAACGTTTGTAAATGGTTTATAATGTTTGAATAAATAAAAGAATTACCTTCAAGTTACCATCAGCAGTTAATCGGATGCGGTTACAGGTGCCGCAGAAATGTTCCGACATCGAAGTAATGAAGCCAACTTGACCAGTGTACCCTGGGACACGCCATGCCTGGAATTATTTTCAACATTAATAATTGAATAATCATAGTAAAAATATTATATAGTGCCAGTTTTGTAAACCTATATATCTATAATACATGGTAACTCGAAAACTGGTGAATCTATATCATATTTGGAGTCGAATGTGTAACGTGGCTTTTGAATTTAGCTTGAAAATTATTATTTTTTCTTCTCAAAAGCTTTCATTAGTACCGCAGATTAAGTGAGATTGCACAAACTCATATTAAAATGATGTTTTTGATTTTTTTTTAAATTTATGGATAGTATCAATTTGACTATAGTCTGTTAAATATAGCTTGATTAGAATGACAGCTGTCAAACTGTTTAATTTTTTAAATTTTAAATGGTTTTAAAGCTGATTTTATATAATATATACATATATATTGATTGATTGATATGTGAAGCATTCCAGATACTAATGGTTTTTTGTTTATTGATGTACTAAATCACTCGTTAGACGTCATTTCATGGTAGTATTTGTTTGAACCAAGTCCCATACAATCAAATCAGACTTGATTCATACAGATTCTAACGTGACGAACTGTCATTCTAATCAAGCAATATTTTAAGGACTATAAGTACATGATATTTGATAACGATTTGCAAAAATTTATCAAAGAAAAAAATCAACTTTGTACTCAATTTTCTCAAAAACTATGGGTCAAATAAAAAAAATTATTTTACAAAATTGACTTCAAATATGATGTAGATTCACTGGTTTCCCGCTTGTACATCGAGTTTTGTTACACCATGTATATCTTACTACGAAATAGCGATCACTAACCTAAAAATAAAATTAATAAGATATTATTGATATCCCAACAGAGACAGAGAAACTCTGGAAATGAATGTGGATTATATAGGCGTTTACAGGGCTTCTGACCTGTCATTGGCTGGGTTAAGTGGCCACTTGATGTATTACAACATTCCCCATTCGGCCCAAATATGACAAATTTTTTAAACAACTATACAGGGTTATTTTTTAGTCAGTTAACAAAAAAAAAACCTGAATTCAGTATCGTTAATAGAACTCATTTCAATAAAAAAACATGTACTTTTTATTTTTACGATTTATTATTTTTATTCCTATAATTTTTACAAATTACGCACATCCTATTCACAGCTGTTGTTCATGCGCAACACATAAGGGTAAGTGCGACGGGGGAGTGCGCGCGGGGGGGTTGCGCACGCCGCTCGCGCAGTCCCGTCCCCCATTAAGGGGGGGGGGGGAGGCCGGACGCTCGCCTAGGGGTGACCAAGTCTTTACTTTTTCTGAGGAAACATTTGGGTGCACTTTTTCTTTTTTTTTATTTGAGAAAGGACATGGTTTTTTATTGAAATGGGTTCTATTAACGATACTGAATTCAGGTTTTTTTTTGTTAACTGACTAACAGAAACTTTATGCTGTGGTGACCAATATCAGCCCAGCATGGGTATAATCCAGTAATTTGTCTACAAGTATTTGTATACATTCAAAATGTTGTTAAAATTAATAACTCTAGTTTTATCTTACTTGTAAATAATAGCTGAAATTTTTTATTGAATTTATAGCTGACCTTTGATGTATCGTTAGGTGCACACATTCCAAAGGTGTAAAGATCGGCCACTTTATTTTGATTGCATCAACCATCTCCTTGTAACTAACCATTGTATTGTCGTTCCAAACGTTTCCACTAAACGGCATGTATTCTAAGAACCTAAAATATCATAAATCATTATTTACCATTATGACTTTTTATAAAAAGACTTGAGTAAATAAAATCATTATTTTTACCTAACGTCAACATTTTTATCACACAGTAAAGCACAAAATCACACACTTCGCGGTCATTGAAATCTGAAAGTAATTCATTTTAACTGTTTGAGTATAATAAAAAAACAAAATGTGATGGTTTAGCTGCTATAACTGGAGTAATAAAATTACCATAGTACAACCTGAAACTAGTGAACACACGACATCATATTTGGAGTCGAATGTGTAATATGACTTTTGAATCTGAGCTTGAAAAAAGTAAATGTTTTCGATAAGTACCGCAAATTATGCGCTCCTGGTAATTTAGAATAAAAAAATACTAATAATTCGGTTTTTCTCTACTTGTTTTACGTTAGGATAGGATTCATTTGACTAAATAAATGATATTTTAAGAATTTTGTAGAAATTTCTCGAAAAAAAATTAGTTTTAAAGCCAATTTTCTCGAAAACTATGGTACAAATCAAAAAATTTTGATATTGTGATAAAACTAATAAATCGATGAACGCCGCTGCACACACGAAACAGCATGACTCATTGTCACGTTCCGCCTGAGTCGAGTGTGAAGCGATGAGCGCGGAACAAGCGATAGAGGCACGATCGGCCTACAGCGTTCGGTTTGTGACGCATCTATCTCTCTTCCACTCCTTCGGCCGAAACGTCCGAGTAGAAGGGAGACAGCAGAGCACACAAGAAGAAAAATTTTTGGGTAATTGGGAATTTTTCCCGAATTCCTGCTTTGTAATATACAAAAAATTTGATAATTTTAATAATAATTCAATTCAATTCATAAAAGTATGCTATTTTTCATCAATGTTTTCTCATGACGTTATCACGTAAAATTATCGTCCGTAAACCGACTTTACAGACAACCAAAAGTTTTTTTTTCTACAAAATTGACTCAATAAATTATGTAAATTCACTGGTTTCCCGCTTGTACATCGAGTTTTGTTACACCATGTATATCAAAAACGTAATTATTACCTCGCATCACAACACAATTAACTTTGACAGGGTTATATCCTAACTGCAGAGCCAAATCTATGCCCGCCATTGCCCTTTCAAAACCCTGCAACAAGGAAACAAAACGGTAATTCGCAAGTCTTTTCATTTCTTATCTAAATTCAAGAGGTGTAGTTGATTCTTCTCACTCGACTTCTGGCCATCTTCTCATACTTGTCCGGTCGGAGCGTGTCCAGCGATATGTTGAGGACGTCCAGCCCGGCCCTCTGCAGCGCCACCAGCTGCCTGGTGAGGGTCAGGCCGTTGGTGGTCATCGCGACCGTCTCCACGCCCGAGAGGCCCTTCAAGGATTCTGTAATGAGGCGGGAAGTTGAGACAAAGAAGTTCTGGGAACCAATATGATTATTGTCACTTAAAAAACTACATAGTTTTAATAAATTAAAAAAATATATATATTCTTAAAATACTACTTCTACTATTACTTTCCCTTATC